>CAKAOH010040595.1:0-13824 GCA_916701665.1 Sebastiscus tertius | reverse complement strand
GCGCGAGTGCGCGCGTGTGTGTGTGTGTATGTGTGTGTGTATGTAAGAGAAGCCTCAAATGAACCTCTGGCCTCATTTTAAGAGCTTGTGACAGCAAAGAGACCAGAGTTTAAAAGAGAGATGGAGCACAGCAGTTATGAAATGAATCATTTAACAATAAAGGAAAGGCAGACGAGGAGGTGTCAGGAGGAAAAATGTTTCATTATATAATGTAAGTCGAAGGGGGTGACAAAGCCAATGACACTTTCAAACTGACTGAGTAGCTCTCACAGCCTGAAGATAAAGTGCATAAGTTATTTGCACGTCACTTGTGGGATTTTGTGTTCTTGAACAAATCAGGTGAAGGATAAAACCATCAAGGGGAGCAAAGCAAGTGGAGAGAATATACATTTTATTTTCCCCTTCTTTGCCATGTACTATTGTTGAACTTGTGTCCCCTGAGCAAGGCATGTCCTCGACTACTGGTTGGTGGTTCCCAGGTGTACGGTTGTGTAAAAGCAAAGCAGGTTTTTGATGAAAAACTGAAAGTTAGTTCAGGTGAGTCTGGAGTTTCGTCCCGTTATGAATTCCAGATTCTTCTCCAAATTATGTGATTTTAATAATATGTCTGTCACTGAAGTCCCGCCTCTTCCGGTGGACTCTATGGGACCTTATTTCAGATAAAATATCTATGGTAGTTAATGGCAAGAGAAATACATTTTGATCCGGTTTTAATTGTGGCATGAATCACACAAAAGATGTTTGTCAATTTAAAATATACCGCACAGTGAACTACATCTCTCGTCTCGCACAATTTACGTCACCAACACTAGATAGCTAACTTAGCTATGTTCCACACACAAATGTAACGTTATCTTACCTGATGTGTTTTATCCAGCGACTTCTGGGGATTTTATCAACCAGAAAGCAAAAGAACGAGCGAGACCCGTTCATGGCGCAATTCAAACGGGATCAAAAAGTATTTGTCTCTTGCCGTTGACTGCCATTCATATTTATTTCCAAAATAAGGTCCCATGGTGGTCCACTGGAAGGAGCGGGACTTCGCCTCTATCTGCAGGCGGTCCAGAGTGATAAACTATTTAATAGGAAGTGACAGAGAAATCACCAAATGGCACAGTAAATGTTTCAGCTATACAGAAAAGGCCTTTGTGTGCAAAATGATATTCTCCTGATGTTAAGTTGCCCCTTTTGCACAATCAAGCTGACTCAAAGCTTGGAATCTGTTTCAATCTAATTTGCTTTCTTTGCTGATTTTATTTTGAAAATTTTTTATAGATTTCAGAAGTGAAATCTATTAGAGGTTAACAGTGTTTTCCTCCATTCATTATTGAGCTTTGTTAAGAAAAAGGGTCCCTTTTCATTCTTCAGTATCCAGGACTGCTCATATGTTCATTTACTGTGACAGAGACACACCGATTATTTGAATGTGTTTGACATTTACAGTGTTTTCTGAAAGCGTAGCTAATTAGCTGAATGACATGATGAATTATTGAAGGGTGGATATCTGCTATTAGGGAATTTGTCTCAACGTGACGCGTCTGAGTAGGAAAGATAATAAGCCCGCAGTGTTTCCTGCCAACATTATCATAAGCAACAGCTACTTGAAAGTCATTTAACATATCTTTTTTGTCATGTTCATGAAACCTCCATTTTGTGTTTTTGGTGTCATTTTATTCTTAGCTGCTGCTGCAACCCAATTTCCCCACTGAGATCATTAAAGTTTCATCTAACATTATTGCTTTGAATTGAAGACACACACAGCCGTGAGTGGGGCTGATGATAGCTATTCAAATGCATTTTCTAATTTAAAAAAAAATCGACAGGTATTGAGAAAATATGAGTAGACAATTACATGAAATTGCGTTCCTGAGTATGCACCCCATGCTGCTGGAAGGCACTTTGGTTTACAGGCTGATTTCCTCCATATTGCAGACACGAGGTTAGCAGTCATAACTCTGCACGCCTGCACGGTAACATTATGTGTGAGTGTTCCGGAGTGTTTCCTCAGGTGTTTGGAAGAGTCAGGTTTGGTAAGTGGATCTCACACCTCACTGCTCAGAGCTCTGTATACTGGGGAGGTGGGATGCCAGGGCTGCACAGGAGAGGCCGGGGTATGGACATAATCTAATCACTAATAACACACACACGTCTATCTCCACACACTCTCTGGTTATCCTGGAGCCACACACACACACACACACACACACACACACACACACACACACACACACACACACACACACTACATAGATAGAAACTTTCTGGAGAAAATCTTGAATACTGAACGTAAGGATTGGCTGAGTGTTGGAAGAAGAACATACAGAGGTAGGCGTAAGTTGTATTTCTAAGTTTACATAACACCATAACGCAGTTCAGGCTGGTTTTGCCAGTGGTGGATGAAGTACCTGAAAGCCACACTTGAGTACAGATATCTAACCAGAAAATGACTTTAATAGATGTTAAAGTCACCTATTAGAATATTACTTGAGTAAAAATGTTGAAGTATCTGATATTTACAGTCCTTAAGTATCAGAAGTAATTTTCTGATATTAAATGTACTTAAGTATTGAAATTAGGGCTGTCAGAGTTGATAATAGTACGTTATTCGCGTTATTCGTTTTAACGCCTCTAATTTCTTTAAAACGGTGAGTGAAGACACTGGCATCATATGAAACTAGAAAACCTGGAATCCATCGGTACCAACCATGTCATACTAGGTTGTCGTGAAGGAGGCAAAATAATGCTCCAAACTTATGGTAAATGTTGGTGAGGAAATATTAATGACATGCAGTTTGGGGTTTTGGGGTCAAGTCATAGTCAAGTCAGCACACTGACACACTGACAGCTGTTGTTGCCTGTTGGGCTGCAGTTTACCATGTTATGATTTGAGCATATTTCTTATGCTAAATGCAGTACCTGTGAGGGTTTCTAGACAATATTTGTCAATGTTTTGTGCTGTTAATTGATTTCCAATAATACATATATAGTCTGACTTGCCCCTACTACAAAGCCCATTGGACGCTCTCACTTCCTGTTTGGCAGTTTGGAGTCATGACCGGCAGGTGACATGGATCGGAGCTCCTTAACAAACATTTTGTTTACTAGAACTCAAATAACCAATGAATGATTTGAGTCATTATTTCATTACTGAAATGACCAGAAATGACTTATGTTACCAGGTTAGCATGCTGTACCCACATGTGCTTACTATGCTAACATAACTCAGCCACAGAGGCCTGGGCTACACAACTTAGCAACACACCCAGGACTACAGATCCAATGAGCCGGTAGGATGGAATACATAATAAAACTGCACAAACTAAGATGTGTCTGACCAGTGTGCACCCTGCTATTATAGGGCAAAGGGGTGGGTGCTGCCGGTGACATTGATAAAGACCATGTGAACCTTTTGCACATCTAATATGTCTAAAAGTAAAAAAACAACAAAAATAAAACAGACCATGTTTTTGCCAATTAAATACTTTAAATCACAGCCCACACTTTTGGTGTGAAGTTGAACTTTAAAGCTGCAGTAGGTGCTCCTAACGGCATCAGCAAGATTTCACAGACCGGAGAAAAACAAGCATTCAGAGCTGATCTGGAGTCTACCGTCAAGCTGCCGTCTATAAGAGCCGGCTGTCAATCACTCGCAAACTCAAACGGTCAAAATTAGGCAGCGCTGATCAAGTATGAATCAATATTCTGTTACTGTAATGCTTATTTCTCTCCTCGAATGTTTAGTATGTACAGGATAAAGTTTGTGACGTGGCAGCCATGTTGAGATCTGCCGAGGAAATACCAAGCACCGCAAAGGGGCGTGACAAAGCGGCAGTATGTGACGATTTGGGATGAGAACGTTTTGGCTGCAAGCAGCAAGAATCTCCAGCTAGACTGTCGGCACTCCAGTTGCATTGTGGGTAATACATGGAGTAAAATAAATTAATTGCCTGTTGCAACAATTTGAATATGACCCAATGGAGACCTTTTATGTCAATATGTGCTTATCTAACATTGATAATGTTAATAGACAATTGATGTAAACAGTTTATTTTCATTATGATTGTATATTATAAATTACACAACTCAAGCAAGTTTCAAGAGTATGCTGAACTGGAAGGAAATTGATAAAAAAAAGAATCCAAAAATCTAATACTGACTAAGTTGACAGAAAAATGTAAAGAACTAAAACTTAAACATACTGATACTGTCCTTTGGATATCTCTCTTTTTCTCATGCACCGAGTTTATGATTGGAGACAATTTCATAAGGGAAAGCAATAAAAGATAATAAGAAAGGGCATTTTGCTTATCAGTTTTATATAGTCTTCATTCATATGTTCACACACATGCATTGAAACAAATGCCCATACATATAAGCTTACAGAAAACATGCACAAACAAACAAAGAGTGTATGCCGTCACACATGCAGTCGGTCACGCCCTCTCCTGACTTTAACATCAGCAGGAAGGCCTGTAAACACAACACTGGTATTTTTTTTTATCAGCTGTGTGTGTATGTGTGTGTGTTTGAAAGGTCTGGAAATAATTAAGATAAGGGCTTGAGGGGACGGTGAAGGGGGAGGGAGGGGGAGGCTGACAGACATGCATCTCCCGGCTATATTTAGCTGAGTGAGGTATTCAGAGGCAGGACAATTCCTCTGTTGCTGCAGAGGGTTTTTTCACTCCCTGTGCGTATCTAACAACTGTACCTGAGATTCTTTGATACATTTTCCACAAAACTGAATGTAGAAAACAGATTGTACGGAGAGCCGGGGAGCAGGAGAACTCCTCGCCACCTCTTTGGCTTTGATATTAACAGACTATCAGAGAGCAGCACAGTGTTCACACCTTCATTCTGCACTGTGCTGCGTTTGTGTTATGGCAGAAGTACTAGCATCGACTGTATAGAAGAAGTGGACGTAGTCACCGTGACGTCACCCATTGGTTTGTGGACTGCCGTTTTGAAGCCTCAATTTTGTCATTTTCGCCGTTGCCATCTTGGTTTTTGCAACCAGAAGTGACACAAGAGGGTGGAGCTAAGTAGCCTAAAATCAGACTTAAGACTTTGGTAACCAAAAAGGCTTTCATGAGCTGAAAACACATTGGGAAAATGTTACAGTTCTACGCCAAAAACACGGACAACTCCCAGACCAGACAACGTCGTAGTAGCAACCTGTCAATCACAAGGTAGCCCCGCCCTAAAGCATCCTCTACTTCATGGTCTATTTGACTCTAAATGGGACCATAATTTACTAAATGAACATCATGCTGTATTGAAGAAGACTTGAAACTAGAGATTGAGACCATAAACTCATGTTTACAATGTTTACTGAGGTAATAAATCAAGTGAGAAGTAGGCTCATTTTCTCATAGACTTCTATACAATCAGACTTCTTTTTGCAACCAGAGGAGTCGCCTCCTGCTGGCTGTTAGAAAGAATGCAAGTTTAAGGCACTTCAGCATTGGCTTCACTTCTCAGAGTCGCACATTAATAATGAGTAAAAATAGAAAGTAGTAGAATTAGCAACAGTGCTGGCTGTACAACTAGTAGCAGTAATGACAGTACTAGCTGTAAAAACAGTTGTAATCATGATATTTTTAGTACTACTAGCAGTAGTGGTGGTGATAGTTGTAGTATAATAGCTAGTAGTACAGTACAAATAGTGATAATACTAGAAGATAGCTGATAGCTGTAGTAACTAGAAGTGCACTCAGAGAGCGCAGACTTACGCCAAAGCAGGTTTCATGTAAGTCGCTGGCCCCCGCGGATCGCCACCTAAATCTAATGGATTTGAGGATTCGGATTTCCATCGCAGACTTTTGGAATCATCCTCCAAACAGACAAACCAACAAACCAACAAACAAACAAACAAACCAATCAACAAACCAACCAACAAACCAACCAACCAACCAACCAACAAGCAAACCAACAACCAAGAAACAAACAAACCAACAAACCAACAAACAAACAAACCAACCAATCAACCAACCAACAAACAAAAAAACAAAAAAAACAACAAACAAACCAACAAACCAACTAACCAACCAACAAACAAAACAAAACAAAACAAAACAAAAAGATAACAAACAAACAAACAAACCAACAAACCAACCAACCAACCAACAAACAAAACAAAACAAAACAAAACAAAACAAAACAAGAAAACAACAAACAAACCAACAAACCAACAAACCAACCAACAAACCAACAAACAAACCAACCAACCAACCAACAAACAAACAAACAAACCAACAAACCAACCAACAAACCAACAAACAAACAAACAACAAACAAACCAACAAACCAACAAAAACCAACAAACTAACAAAAACCAACAAGCCAACGACGGTGAAAGCATAACCTCCTTCCTAGGCCTTCGGCCTTGGCGGAGGTAATAATGGCAATAGTAGCAGTCATATTAATCATGCATCAGTAGTAGGCTACAGTAATAGTAGCCATAATAGTAACAGTAGTAGAAGAAGTACTGGTAGTACACGTAGTAGTGATAACAGTAATGATAGCAGTGGCAGCAGCAAAGATAGTAGCAGTATTTCGTACGAGGCATTTTTAGTAGGTGGAATAAATACTAACCCTAGCAACAGTATCAGTACTCTAACAGCATCAATGATGAACTGTAGAATAACGGTAGGCTAGTAGAATTCAAAACAGTAATGATAGTAGTAGTTGTAGTAAAAGCAGAAGTAATAATAGAATTAGTAATAATGCAGTAGTAATTATTATAATAATGATAGTATTAGTAGTGCCACTAGAAGTAGTATATATGAATATATAATTTTTGTTTAAAATAACAGCTGGAATAAACTCCAAATATTGACAGTATTGTGCATTGGTACCTGTATTTACCACAGGTATTTCTACTCTAAAGCAGAGTCATGATATTTGACCTTTGAGATACACAAATTATACTGTTTTCTGTTTATAGTTCATGTGCATGCAAATATGTATTTTAAAGAACTGACTTACTGCTTCATCTCTGTCATATTCTGTCTAAATATCAAAGCTGAGTTGTGGATTTTATTGTGAACATCAATCTACATTAGTTTGTCTTGAAACATAACAGTGTATACAGAAAATTACCTCTAATGGACTGACGCTTATTATAATATTTCATAATTACTGTCTTTACTCAGGGGGGCAAAATATTCTCATTTCCAATTAAAAAACATAATATTGAACGGTGCCGATGTTGCTGCCGCACAGCTGTCAGCCCCAGTGAATCTATTCTCCCACACATTAATCCCTTAGAAAAGCCTGAAGCTGCTACACTGAATATCGACACTACTGTTAGTGTAAAATGTTTAGTTTCATCCCATGTGAATCATCCACTGAAACCATGAATAAAAAGTTTAGTTGCTGAATTTCGAGTCTATTCAGTCGTTTTTGCTGCAGGCATCTTCCATTCACTCCTGAGTCTCCCTTATACTAACACTCTTTCTTTGATATATCTCTAAATGCTGATGTGTTTGGAATCAAATTGCAGGTTTTGTAATGCAGCACTGCCATTAAATATTGTGCTCCGCAAAGCAGGTCTGTGTCTGTTTTGGTGGAGAGGATCAACATGGAGACGGTGCGCCCGGAGGCATCGTAACAAGCACGTCGTAAAGACAGACGACTCCACCTCAGCGGCATTAAAACTGAGAGAGAGGACTGCATTAAAGAAAACAGAAAGACAGAGGAGGAGATGGAGGGAAAGGTGGGTTTGTGGAACGATAGGTTGCAGTTACAGTTAGGACTGAGAGAAACGGAGAGAAAGGAAGAATTAGAAGTAAAGACAACATGCAGCTCTAGGCCCAAATCTATGTACAGTACGCACTTAGTCTGATGTTTTGTGAGTGTTTTCCTGGCAGACAATGGATTCCATTTCAGTAGAAAATCAATATGCATAAACTTAAAACAATGCATACTTTTATCTTTGACATAGTTGCCGTTCAGACTTCAAGTCACACAAAGCTTTAAAATTAAAAAAAAAATTAAACATTTTTTTACATTATAAATAAAGATGAACTAAAACATTTTTCAGGCAACTTTCAAGTATCCACAGGTTTTTAAACTGTAGGCAGACTGACATGATCAGCACAAACAAACAAATCTCTCAGTCTATGTAATGTAAGTAAAGCATGCACAGATCACTGGTGCAGCCCTTTAACGCTGCAGATTCACAGGTTTTTGTTGATGTTTTGATTTTTTGGTGCAAGTTATAGTCTCAGACAAACATCCATTTTATTCATCTAACTAAACTTGAATATGTTTACACAGCCTGAAATGCATCCTGCAATGTGCTTTTGCATGCTTAAATAAATTCCTTATATTACCCTAAAAATTCCTCTTTGTAATTAACTTGAAGAGCCAAACAGGTTAAATTGGGCCTAGCGGGGATAAAGGGTTTCATGTTCCATTGAAATTATTCAGTGAGGTTTTGAAATTAATAACTTACATTTGTTTGCAGTAAATTGTAATTGATTACAACTACTGTCACTTAGAATCTTATCTGATATAACCTTATGTAATTCCCCCCAAAAAATAATAGATGAAAAAAAATACAGGTAGAGTTCTGCAGGGATGACGTATTTCTGTGGCCAACCAGGAAGTTAGCATCACCCTGGGTTCCCTCAACAAAAAGCCAATGGGATTTTTCCATTGGGTTTTGGATTACTGCAGAAAATAAATTTTGTGGCAAACAGATATTTATGATACATTTTCTTCAGCAAGATAATCTCCACAAATGAACACACTTCTAAGATTTTTCTTTTTTTTTTAGTGGTATTTTCTTTTTAATTTATAAGGAACATTCTGGTGAATATAATCCAATCAATCTTATTTCCTTATATGTATTTTGTATATACAGTTCCCTTTGTTTTTTTAATTATACATACACACACACAACATGATGATACCAAGATGGGATGGAAAAATAAATATATAAATAAAAAGAAACCTGTGTTGTAACCAGTGATTGCTCTGCACTCCCTGACCCTTTTTTTTCTTTCTTTTTATTTATTTATTTATTTTTCCTTTCCGTCTTGGTATCGTCATGTTATGTGTGTTTACTTCTATGATTTTTGAAGTGTGAATGCAATCGGCAAAAGTAAAAAGTTAACATTAGGCTATAAATGAACTACACCGCAATTGCTTGAGCGTGAGTATACACAACAAGGCTGTAAAGGAAGACGAGTCAGCGGGATGACGTTTAGTAGTCTCATTTAGACACTTGTTAGCAACCGCCTTTTTTAGGACACGCAAAGGCTTCAAAATTCATGAACGGTAAATTTATTGATGTATTTAATATCTTAGAACAATACATGAAAATCTCTTAACCTTGTGTTAACTACTGACCTTATTTAACTAAAAACCCATTCAAAAAACCCATTGACTTCCAGACGAGGGAACAAATGCTAACTCATTTCCAGGTTTTTTTGGGACTCATTCCTGCAGCTCTCTAAAGAGATGGATGTCAAATGAAGACGTAAATATGTTTGTGTTGTACCATATGTTCTTCCCTGTGTATGTGTGAGTGAGGTAGAGATGAAAACAATGAACTAAATAACTAGGCTACTGGAAAGGAGGTGGAAATAGGAGATTTCTGGTTTCCCAGTAAAACGTTTGCAGCCTAACGCTCACCTGGAAGCGGCAGGAAACTGCAGGAACAGCTTAGTTCACATCAAGACATCAGCCAACAGCCTAGGGAATACAGCACAGGAAACATGAAACCCAACCCCTTCCTGTCCAGCTCTCAGTGAGAGAGAGAGCGATCATATCGTATCACGTGCGTGTGATTGTGTGACTATGTGTAACTGTACTCTGCTGATAAAGACATACCCCCTAATTTTATAAACCAGTAGAGCTTTACTGTTTTTCGACATGGATTTCATGTGAGAACATTAATTTCATCAATTTCTGACCTGACGCAGATCCACAGGTGATATACAACATACACACCTTCAACAAGGCAACCAGTGGAATTCACAGAAGGCTTCACAGAACATTGAGTTCATGATTTTGGTTTGTGTTTCCAGCACTCTGGTCGTACCATTTTGTTATAAATCACCCTACATGTACATGTTTGTGGCTGAAACACAATATAAACTCCAAGTAAAAGCATCAAATCTTTCCTGTATTTCATTTTAATTTCAAAAATACATTTGTTTCATCAGCGGCCATGACTGGATAGTGACATCACTGAAATGCAATGCTAGAATAAAATAGGACGCTGCTCTGTTTTTCTAGCTGCAAATAATATAATGTAAAGCTAACGTGTTTAGCATGTGTTTTTTTTTTTATTTCAATGATATTTGATGCTTTGACTTCGACCGGGTCTGAAAAGTGAAGCCAATGCTGAAGTGCCTTAAACTTGCATTCTTTCTAACAGTCAGCAGGGGGCGACTCCTCTGGTTGCAAAAAGGAAGTCTGATTGTATAGAAGTCTATGAGAAAATGAGCCTACTTCTCACTTGATTTATTACCTCAGTAAACATGAGTTTATGGTCTCAATCGCTAGTTTCAAGTCTTCTTCAATACAACATGATGTTTATTTAGTAAATTATCTTCCCATTTAGAGTCAAATAGACCATAAAGCAGGTGATGATTTAGCGTGTTTTCAGTACATGGAAGTTAATTATTCGTAACTTTTTGTCACCTAGAAATGTTTAGTTCAGTTGTACTTAGCCCCATCCTCTTGTGTCACTTTCAGTTGCAAAAAAAACAAGACGGCGACGGCCAAATACCAAGATGGCAACGGCCAATGTGCTGTGAAGTCAAGGCTTTGAAACGGTAGTCCGCAAACCAATGGGTAATGTCATGACGACTACGTCCACATATTATATACATTTGATGCAATCAATACATTTATATTAGTAATGGATCAAATGACTATGTACTGTATATAAAAGTCGTCACTCACAGTGATGAACTCACTAAGAATTACTACCAACTCTGCGATTCCTTTCAGCTCTATAAAGCTTTTAAAGGTCCCATATTGTAAAAAGTGAGATTTTCAGGTCTTTTATATTGTAAAGCAGGTTGAAGTGCTATATAAATACTGTTAAACTATCAAAATGCTCAATATACGGAGAAATACACAAACCCGGTATTCAGAAATTGTGCGTTTGAAACAAGCCGTTAGGATTTCTGTTGATTTGTGATGTCACAAATAAACAATATTTAGACCATTACACGGTTTTAAACATAAACATTCTAAATGTGTCCCAGTTTGTTTTTCTGTTGCAATGTATGTAAATAACATCAGCTGGTTTTTTGAACATTACAGCATGTAAACATGTTCTAGTAGAAACACAAAATACAAGTATGAACCCGAAAATGAGCACTATATGGGACCTTTAAAGGCAGGGTCGGTGATCTTGAGAAACTACTAAGACTCTACTACACTGGATTTTTAAAATGATCCAACAGAAAAATCCAGCCCAGAATTTCCAACTGCTTTCCAATGAAAGTAGCTAGCAGCACCAGCTCCAAAAGTCACTAAATCTAGAAAGAAAGTCACTAAGTTGGCAACACTGACAGTCCGTCCCTCCAGGCCTCCCTCCAAAACCACTGCCCCAAAATTATCATTATGAACATCAACATATCACAATGAACGTGAACGGCGAACATGTTGTTAGTAGACACAGCTGTCAAGCAGCTTGTGGAATGCTCCGGTGATGCGCAATAAATGCACGGACAGAGTGCACGTATAGGCAGGTACAGACTGTCCAATCATTACATTTGGGCCGAATGAAATGATTGGATGGGATAATCACAGTCCTGCAACAACCACTTTTGTCAGAGCATTTGATTTATTGATTGGGATGTAATGAGAATATCAACTAATATAACAAAAAATAATTGGTGGTGACCCAAACAGAGCAAAAAAGGAGAGAGAATATTGAACTAACATTCATTGAGCATAAACATGACTCCAAATGAATGATAAAGTTGCTTCATATCTGCTAGACGTACATTTAGGCAACTTTGCTAACAAGATCGCCAGATCAGCTTAAAAGTTGTCGATGTTTGTTTCTGCTGCCCCTGAGTGGCCAAAAAAAAAAAAATCACTTCATGCAGCTTTAAGGTATCTAATATCAGTTTGTTATCAGTAACGTTTGTTTTGTTTTTTATATATACGTATTCAGGAGTTATGAAAGGAAAAAAAATCTGAACATTTTCAACAGTTATTACAAAATAATAAAACTCTGTAATAGGCTTTTAAAGTTATTTTATCAGCAGCTGGTGAAGTTTTTTTTTTGCCAGGTGTTTCATGGTGTGTTCCTCAATAAATACATGTAATGCCACGAGTGTATCAAGTCATTTTTTCCACCAACTACTGGTTACCTCACCTCTTCTCTGAGTCATCATACACGTTTCAAAAAGGTTTCATTTGGCTATAAATGTTTCTAAAACCACTGTGAACCAATGAATCTTTCACATTGAGTAAAATCATGACAATCGCCAGAGTGGAGTCACGCGCTTTTCACCTTACGACAGCGGTGGTGCATGTGTGAGAGCTGCAGGTATATGACATGCCTCGAGGAAAGAAAAACAGAGACATGTGGCTTTAATGTGGAGCAGGCCTGGAGCAGGGACCTCCATGCAGCCTGGAGACCTTGAAAACACACCTCAGGATGGAAAGCAGCGTGGCACACACGCACACACGCACACACACACACACACACACACATTCCTCCAGCCAGATATCTCAAGTATGTGCTGCGGTTTGACTTCAGCTCTTACCTGCGAGAGGCTGAGAAATACAGCCGAAAGCGTGCAGGTTTGGTAATGATTTCAACATGGTTTCATTGGATCAGACGTGGGTTAAACTATTGTTGCATATACCTTTTAGGGCAGAGATTCAGACAACTGGGAGAGAATAAGATTCAAAGTTTTCATGTGTAAACCCCAAACTACTGATACACCACACTTTCAAAGTGATGTATTAGTTGTTTATCTTCAGAGGAAACTCTTGGCTGCATGTTAGAGACTTGTGAGAAATGCTTGTCTCTTCTCCCAGAGAGAGACGCTGCTGCAGTCTTTCCCGTCAGATCAAAGCAGCTGAGCTGTGATTTTTAGATACGACGGGGCTGAGTGGATGCCTGCGCTATGAAACATACATGACAGGATTACAAGAGGAAGTTGCTTGAGTAGAAAGAAAAAAAAATATTTTAGGCAGAGGTGGAGAGATGAATTGATAATGTTTAATTTAACTCCAGTGAAAAGAGATGAGCTCAAGATTGTTCTGAGGCAGAGGTAGGACACATTTCTACAATCAAAATCAACCTGTTATGCTCTAAAAAAATAGCTAGGTTATGCATTTTTCCACCTCAAACAGAATCCCATTTATGAAGTTTGGGGATCGTCATTGTCTTCAAGAATAAAGCAAAGATACGTGGTTGTGCCTCCCTTACCAAAAAGAAGTTTATTCAAGTGTGCTATTCATATACTTCTTTTAAACTTAAAATAAGTGAGAATACTTTCAGTTTAATTTTTTGGGTACTTATCAGAGATATACTTAACAAAAGTATACTTAAATGGACTGTTTGTAACTTCTTACACGTATAAATCATTGCGGGTCGGTGTCCCATGCGCACTCGCGCGTGGCTACATTGTTCAGACAAGCCTCCAATACAAACTACACAGAAGCACCAAAACCTTCACTGCCTTCACTCACACACCACGCTTGTTCTCGCTCTTTCGCTCCACTCTTACGTGCATGTGCATGTGCATGTGCGCACACTCCACACTGCAGAAGAGTTAGTTTAGCTCTGAGAATATCTAGTGAATGTTCAGTGGACGTTTGTGCAGAAATAACTGCTGC
>CAKAOH010040594.1:61534-88623 GCA_916701665.1 Sebastiscus tertius | reverse complement strand
GCCCCATACCTCCCTTTCTCGCAGCTTCAATTCTGCCTCCCTCTGCTCTCTCCCCCATCTCCTCCCTCCCCTCCCCCCTTGTGTATCTGGGTTGCTGACTGAACTAGTTCATGTCAAGCTTGCTTGCTGATGGCGTCATTGCTCCTGTTTAATTGATGTGTTTTGGAGACAAGCTGCTTGTTGGACCCAGTCAGGTGGGAACAAAATCTTAAGAGCCTAACCAGAAAACAAGAACAAGCTAAAAAAACCACGAGGTAGCTTAAACTTTTTGGGATGACTGTGATTTCACATTTGGAGATAAAAGTTTTCCATCACGTAAGACACAAAATGGTATAAGTAATTTGTGAGTACACCTCACACTGTGTACAACTTTGGCTTTACTTTTCTTCGCAAAGTTAGTAAAGTGCTGTAAAACGCCGTTGAGGGAGCAGCACAATTACATTAACAAACCATGGAACGCTAATGAGAACGTACACTGACTGCTGGCTCCAGCAAGTCCCAGTCAGCAGAACAGCAATGGGATAAGTAACTGTAACATTAGCATAACAATACAAATCTGCATGAAAAATAATAAAATAAAGGCGGTGATAGATGGCCATCATTACAAGGAGAGGAATTGGAATACATTTGCCAATAAACCAACGCATTTTTCATCCCACTTCTGCTCCTTAAAGCCCATTGTATTATTCAACTATATCCTTGTGGGTCCGGTCCCTGCTGCAGGCTGTCGGACATTTCCATCAACTCCAAAAAGGGATCTCAATTTTACTAAATCATAAAAGCCCCAAATTGCGATGTTAACATAAGACGTGTATATAAAAATGCAAGATGTGTGTGTGTGTACGCTTATATGTGTTTGTGTTTTAGTGTACGTGTGCTTGTGTGTAGTCATATGAATCATCGGGAAAGGTCAGTATTGCTTGAGGGGAGAAGAAACAGGAGGAGACAGAAGTGATGAATTGCACTTTGGGACCATTTTCCTTGCAACACCCCTGGTTATATTGAACTGTGTGAATGTGTGTGTGTGAGACACAGAGGGATAGAGCGTAGGTGCGTGCGAACATGTGCATGCGGATAAGATATTTGGCACCTGTGTTCATGTTTCTATTTAATATTTGAGTCTGCTTTTCTGTCTGAGCAGAGACGAAGTTTATCTTTATGTTTAGTTTTTGTATACAAGTTACTTACCCACAGCAGCTGTATTCTCGCGATGTCATGAGATCACGTATCACATGAAAATCCATCTCGTCAGGCTTCAAGTAATGTGTCTGGCAAGCCAGAGCACGGACCAATCACCAATCATCATCAATGCTATGTTTACACTGCGAGTGACAAAAGCAACAAAACAGCCAGCATGGCCAGCTACATCGTCGCCGTTGAAGTGTTGCTCAAGTGCTCATTGACGTAGTTATGTTGTGAAATAGCACTGGGAACTGACTAAACATTTTTTTTAGATGGAAAGGCAGAGAGGATTAAACAAAAACATATGATTGGTTGACTTCACATCGGAGCGCTGAAAAAAGAGACTAGCTCAACTTCATTTGTAGTGCATCCCACCCGTCATTGAAAATGTAGAATGTTGTTGTGGTGCCGCTTGTAGTGTGAACACAGCTTTAGGTGTGCGTGACGCGACACGGAGAGGCGACTGCTCGATCTAAACAACAATGGCGGCTCCTGAAGAGGTTAGCGTAGCTGCAATAGCATCAGTTACATCAGAACTGGAGAGTATTTCTTCATTGAAAGAAGAGCAAAGAACAACACGAAGGCTTTTCTCGATGGAAAAGATGTCTTTGCTCTTCTCCTGACCGGCTTCGGCAAGAGTTTGATTGACGGATAGTTCATCCAATCACCTGCCAAGTATTTTTTAGTTTAACAGTTTCCAGTTGCAAACGTTCTCACAGTCATACTGTATAGTGGTAAGTGGAACTATGACTTATGACTTGTTTCACTTGCAGCAACTTCTCCTTTATGAATTTTACGCTCTAATTACACAACATAAAATATTTTCATGAAGCTGTACGTCACAGACTGATGACCGATTAGAAGATCATACTTCTTGTTTTGCTGGTGGCTTTCGGTTTCAGATGACAGCTCAGTGCCACTTTTGGTAAGGCAGGCATCATCTGGTCTTCAGGGTGCATTTCCATGTTCACGAGTCACAATGAGATCAGGCAGGACGCACGCAGGGATTCTGCTTGTGTGTGGGCGTGTCTGTCGTAGATCTGATTGGTTTCATTTCAACGCTGATCAATAACCCAGCAGGCTAATGGAGGTGGTCTCATCTGAATCATTTATGTGTGTGTGTCTGAGTGTGTCTATGCATGTTGGAGCATCAGGCCGTGCCAGTTTGAATGTATTGTATCTGCTAAACATGCATGTGTTTGTTTCAGCGGACGCAGCTACAGCACGCAGAGTGTGTGAGTGTTTGTGCTGAAAACAATCGGCCCCAGAGCCACGTAAGCACTTAGCCATCGACTTTTGTTGTGATTGACGACGCGCCTAACGCCAGGACGCCACAGCGACAGATGCTTCGATGCACTTGTATGGCCGTTAGCGCTGTAATAACCTCGAGTGGACTGAAAACAATCAAGCAGCGGGTGTGGGGAGCATGTGTGTTTCTATGATTCTGAATCCATGTATGTGGCGGGTTCATGTGTCCGGACATGGTTGTAGGTGTATGTACAAGCAGGGAAGGATGTATTATCCTGCATATTTTAGCTGGTCTGAGAGAGAAACGGTGTTAGTGTGGCAGTGGCGCTCATCTTTTCCCTTTCAAATTATCAAGGCTCATTTACTGGCAATCCTCCTCGTCTTCATTTAGTTGTGTTTCACGGCTCCCCTATGGACTGCACTCAGCATGACTTACAATTACTCCGGTGGCCCGGCACAATGAGTCTGAGGCGGCTCATGAATAATCAGGAGCCAACAATGGTTTATAAGATCAGAGATAAAGCAGAATAGCTTGATTAGTAGGCTACTGTGTAATCATGTCCCAATATTTGAGCTGTCTTCACGAGTACACGAGAGGCTTCTGAGATGGGATTTGGGGAGTTTGGCCTCTATTAGCCTTTATTTATCGAAGGTAGCTTCTCTAATCACGCCAGCTCATTTACAGCAGCACCCTGATACAAACTCATATCAGTCTGTGTGCTTGTAGTAGTGGCTGGATTTTGTCTCTACACTCTTAGAATTAAAGGTGCTTTTAAACAGCATGAGAATATCCAATTCCTAGAAGTGAAAGTGATGTGATTGCAGTATGAAACTAGAAGTTTTTGTTCCCACTTATTGTGAAATAGGGGAGCTAACAAGGTCGAAATGTTATTGATCATCCTGACTTTAAAAGAACTGTTCAACATTTCTGGAAATTTCCTTTCTTGCCGAGAGTTAGATGAGGTTAAATGTATCAAGCTAAAGCCAGCTAGTTAGCTTAGTGCCTGGCCAAGAAATATTCTCACACAACCCCTGTGAAACCACAGCTTTTCATTTATACACTTTGGTTTTTATATGGATTAAATAAAGAATATATAATTTGTTGATTAATGAGCTTTAGAGGTGCTTGTAGAATTCCTGTTACGCAGCATCATTTCAGCCTCTAAACTTTTGGGGGAAATAAAGATGGATTTTCAGGTTTTTTTTGCGCTATATAAGAATAGTGACATGTTTAACTGTCAGGAAAACATATTGGCTAATCTCAGGCACTTAAATAATAATCCTTTTTCCTTCTCGATACTGATTCTGATACGTGTACTTGCGATATTGGCTGAAAACCGAGTACCGATCCAATATCAGCGTGATTAAAAAAATATATGTAGTTGTTGTTATTATTATTATTATTATTATTATTATTATTAGTTAAACAGCTGTGACACACTACATGCAATCAGTTCTTCTTCACTGCTTTAAAACAGTAGTTGCCAGTGGCAGCCATGATACACCCACGGCAACAGCACAGTGAAGACTACTGTTTTGGAGCGGCAAAGAAGAATTGATTTCTGATTGAACAAGTTGATTTTTTTCTGGGTTAATAAATGATGGTATCGGATCGCTGCATAGACCGGCGTACTCGCTGATACCTGATCCAGAATTTTGGGCAGTATCGGATGCATTTCCGTACTGGTAGCGGAACAACTCTACAGATTTAGCTATAGCTACTCTTCTACACATAAACAAAATGTTTAGAACTACATCTAATATGTTTTTACGTTTTTTTGTGATCGGACCAACTTTCTTCATAATTTAGCCGAACAGGGTGAAACTTTAAGAGTGTGACATGTAGATTAACATCATAAAACATCTGAAAATGGTCTCAATGGAATTGTAGTCCATGGAAGTTTATGATCAACTAACTAACAGGGTGGAAAATGACTTCAGGGACACACGGTATAATATAATCAGAGAAAGTTTAACATGGCCTATAACATAATTAAATAATATTTTGAATATTTTGTAATTTTATGGCTTATGGTTCTTGTAAAAGTTGATTTATTTGCACTGGGGACAAAATCACGCACATGTACCAAAAGAAAAAGATCAGTAAAGTAAAAAAAAAAGTATTTTTAATGTGCATTATTCTGTGTCTATGTGATAAAGAAGATCTTAGTCTATAAATTAAGCCATTTGTTATAAATATTTGTCACATTTTATAGAAAATAAGAGGACATAATTCATGGGGACAGAAATGTTGCTGCATAACAGGAATGACGCCCCTATGGACAGAGTCAGGCTAGCTCTTTCCATCTGTTTCCATCCTTCATGCTAAGCTAAGCTAACTGAGTAGCTTTGCATTTAGCGTACAGACAATCTTCTTATCAAACATTTTCTCTAAGCACACTTACACCTGGGAGCTGCACAGTAGCTACAGCCACCATTTTCATCCTCCCCACAGTAGACTAAAAACATGTTGAGTAGGAAACACATGTTGGTGCTTACTGTTAGGTACGTTGAATGCAGCCAGTGTAGACAAGCTTATATCGACTACAAAGGGGATGGGTGTAGGGAACAGCAACAGGGGCCAAGTCAGTGTGAAGAAGACTGGTTTGTAACTGGCTTTTGCGCCGCGCCAACTATTTGTCTGCCAAAGAGTGTGGATACATGACAGAGAGCAGCGTGTATTGCTCATCCAGGGAGTCGGTCCAAAGGCAGCTTGACAACTATACGGCTCTTAAGAAGTGTTTCTACAGGTGTCACAGCCTGCAGCTTTGGTACCAAAGGACTCTAATTTTCCCGCTGGGGCTGAGGTAGCTTAATTAATCTTTTGGATTTGAGTGTGTATATACTGTATCTGCATGGACATTTGGAAGACTGCTGTCATCTTGGCACCAACTAATGGGCATCATGTCAGAATTAGTCTAACCTTGGCTAATTAAAATGTGGTAGTTCTGAGGTAATATCTGCATTGCACATGTGGAAAAATCTCATTATTTCTTGAGAAGAAAGGAATTGGTCAAGAAAAATGGAAAAGGTCTTGAACCTGAGGTCAAGAGCAACAGTCTCATATACAAATTGGCTATTGTATGTATGTAACGTACTCCACCATTAGGTTGTGATCAGATAAAAGGCTGTTTTTTACTCATGAAATGCAAAACTGAGCTGTGAGCATCAACGACAACAGAGCATAAGGGCAAAAAGGAGTGTTGCATTGTTCACGTTGAATGCGTCTCTTATTAGAGCTAGTTTGCTAGCGCGGAGCAACAAAGTGGGTAAAGTTGTAGAAATCAAATTAAATATGGACTCTAGAAAGTTAGCCTTTTCTGAAATGGAGTGTGTAGACTGTGGGTGTATAGTATATGGGTTTTTACAGAACCAAACGTATTTTTTTTGGACTAATCTCATACCATTAAACCATAATATAATAACAATCACATGAAACATAAACTTGAATCATCATGTGATAGAAAAACCAACTTAATATTTCATGAAAAACAGCAATTACCCTTCAGGCAAAAACAGTTCCCCCTGCTGCTTTCAAAGACGCCTATGCGCTGTGGTATACGTCAACGCTTTCAGCTATATTACAGTGGAAAGCTTCGCTTATTCTCTCATTGCCATAGAAACTGGGTAGAAATGTAGTGTTCTCTGAAGATATCATTGTTTGACGATGTAGTAGTGAGGCAAGCGGACCCATACTACGAGGCGATAGGGGAGGGTTAATAGGCGCTGAATCTGTAATGCTATGATGAGGAAATACAGCAGCGTTAGGAATGGTATGTGGCGGAGTTGTAGTAATCTGAATTGGATGCTGGAATCTGGTGCTGAAAACTTGATTCTTAAAGGAGACATATCATGAAACACTCACTTTTTCAGTGCTTGTGCACATCTATTTGTGTGTCTGGAGTGCCCACCAACCCACAAACTGGGAAAGGGTAAAGATGCATCATATTTTTCCTCTCAAGCCAATCAGAGCAGACTGGGCTTTTTCAGGCAGGGGTCTTAAAGAGACTATAATGCTATAATGGAGCATTTCAGACATACGGTGAATACAGGTATATTCAGACAGACAGTATGAGAAAAATAATATGTTTTTTGAACATTAAAGCATGTAAACATGTATAGTAGAAACCCTGAATGCAAGTATGGAGCTGAAAATGAGCACGATATGTCCCCTTTAAGTTTTTTTTTTTGCTTTAAATAAGAATTTTGTAGTATGTTTCACTTTTTACTTTGAAAGTATTTTGATTATGTAAATTTACTTTGAATAATTGACGATGAATTGAATTCATTAACTAGCATTCCATCCATCAGAAGTGTTTGAAGCCCTTGGATGCTTGTTTTCAGTGATTTATCACCTTTACTTTCCAATCAATTGAGACTCACCCTACAGCGGTAAAGAAATTGGTTATTTCCAGTTGGATGATATGAGTTGTCTCAGTGGTTAAGTTTGGAGCAGTTAATCAATGACTTGTAGCATTAGGCTAAATGTTAAAATGAACATTTTAACATTTAAATGGGCATGATATGTCCTCTATAAAAAGACGCAGCGTTGATTGTCGGTATGAAACAGAAAACAAACAGCAGCCTCCCATGTTCCTGTTCAACGTTTTATTGACCGATCCATCCACCTTGACCCCCCCCCCCCCCCCCTCCCCTCCCTGTGGGCAAGTATTGTCTGTGTAGCCACGGCATGATACAGCTTGTTTCTCTGTGCCACACTGCTCCGTCGTTGCCCAAAGACTATTAAAAACACTTTAGGGAGTCATGCTATTGTACTGGGTTACATGTCTCTTCATGAATATGGGCACTGTTATGAGTTGATCCCACGATATTTCCAGCTACTGCTGTACTGCGTTTGGGGCTGAGTATCACAGAAAGTCTGAAAGTGTTGAGAGACAAACTGACAAACTTTTGGGGTCTAAAATAGAGAATATTAGCAGCTTTATCTTTCAAAAAAACAGAGGAGATGAAAGAGAACACATCAATGCCTTTGTAATTATTCTGAAGAAGAATATTTCCACCATGTTATTCATCAATAACATGCCGTAATAGAAATCTGTGTGTGGGCGCGGTGGATGTGTTGGCATCTGTTTGTCTGCACACGTGTTCATGTGTATTGTTCTTTCATGCATATTTTCGTACTGTTGTGTGTGTGTGTGTGCAAATGTGCTTATTTGTTTGTCCAGCTATGAATTTATGCATGCAGCTGGAATGCATTTGGATGTGGATGGTTGTGTGTGTGTGTGTGTGTTCACTTAGCGTATTAGCTGGAATTGTTCAGTGTGTGTGTGTGTGTGTGTGTGTGTGTGTGTGTGTGTGTGTGTGTGTGTGTGTCTGTCTGTGTGTGTGTGTGTGTGTGTGTGTGAGAGATGCCCCCTCGGGGTGTGAATTAGCTCGCGGTGTAAAGGCCATGCTTCACGCTGAGACAGAACTCTGATCAACTGTGTCGAGAAGACGGATAATGTATACTCGTCTACCCGCTCTCATTATTTACATCGACTCCCGCGCTCCTCCTCTTCCTCCCGCTCCTTTTCACTGTCTTCACATCACCCATCCCTCCCACCCTCTCCCTCCGCCTCCTCTCATCTCTGCTCTCTGGCCTTCATCCTTTCCTTTCCTCCTCTGTTCTCTAGTCTCTCCTAGTCCACTTTTCCAATGTTCTCACGGCCCTTTTGTCCCTCATCCATCTCTCGCCCCCTCACCCCCCCTCGCCATCCCCCCATATCTCATCTCATCGCAGGCTATCCCTCTTTGCCTCCTCCTCTGTAGAGAGGTGAGGCGGAACAGCACTCATCCAATCCGCACATAAATTCCCATCCAAACAACAACTTTTAGGTCTCACAATTCAAGTAATATCTGTGTCCCTCTTCTGGTGAAGGTTTGTGAGGAACAACTTCTTGCCAACATTTCCACAATACTGCACATTTATTCAAAACGTATGCAGGACCGGACACAAATGCAGACAGTTAGAGGCAGCATGATGAATTCAGTGACCAGTAAAATACATACGGAAATGTAACATCAGTACGGAAAACATGTCACAAACGTTCCTAAAGCTGGGCATACCACTTTGAGCAGTACGACTCATTTAGAGTCGGGACAATTTTCAGCTTCGTCAGCTCTCATTTGCCGTGCAGTTTACAGGGGGGCACCGAGAACTGATTAACTCCTCCTGACCGGCCGTTGGACGTGTCAGAAATTTTGGTCTGCCGTCCACAGGCTCTCACACAGTTGAAAAAGAGCCACGAGCCAATTCCCCAACGTCACTGCCTTTTTTCTGCTTTTCTTACAATCAGCTAACATCTAACAATGTACAATAGATATAGTAAAATGTAGCTAGCTCACCTCCAATTCTCTCTGCAAAATGGACAAGCCATACACATTAAGTTCCTGTGACTAGTGACTGACCGAACTGACGATACCGACGACTCATTTGGTTTCACACGGGACCCGAATACCGGTCTTCTGGTTGAAAGTCCCCACCCCTCCCGCCTGCTCTTAACGGACTCTCATGCTAGTAATACTACGTCACTTGCTCCAACCGTTGAATAACGCCGCGGGTGGGTTCACATTGGAGTTAGTTGAAAACCCGGTTCATCACACACTGTTGCTAAAGGGTGCCTCCGTGCGTCGGTTTCCGATGCTGAGGGGAACTAGCCTAACGGCGGTATTTGACGAGTTGGGAGTGAGAACGGGCTGTTGTGGCAGTCAGGAGATCGGGAAAGGAGGGAAAGTCTGAAGGCATCTGGTGGACGGATGGAAAATGGCAACAAAAACTTCTTGGTAATCGTCTCTGATGGTGTGGCTGGAGAGGAGCTCAGAGAGGCAGAGCGGGACATTACTGTAAAGACATCTTTCCCTGTTTTTGGCTGGACCGCAGAGGGCTGGCCCTACAAACACAATAGTCTGTCACTGAGTGACTGAGCCATAAAGTTACACAATTGGTCGGCCGTTGCTCTTTCAAAATGGAGGAACAGTCCTTTGTTTACGTTTTCAGGGAGGCGTGTGAGCTGTTTCACTCACCAGCGTGAGTGCTGTCTTCTATCGGTGCATTTCCACTAGATCCAGTGACGGAGGACGTCTCAACGCTTTCCATTCATGTCCTATGGAAAATAGGAGAACAGACGCCCGGAACATGGTGGGAGTGCAAATGAGCCTGTCCAGCTCTCGAAAACTTGGACCAAGCTGTCAAACTACGCAATCAAGTTACCTCCACCAAGGCCGAAGGCCTAGGAAGGAGGTTATGTTTTCACTGGTATTGGTTTGTTTGTTGGTTAGTTTGTTGGTTTGTTTGTTTGTTTGTCTGTCTGTTAGCAGGATTACTCCAAAAATCCGCCATGGATTTGAATGAAATGTTTTGGAGGGGTGGGATGTGGCACAATGAACAATCCATTAGATTTTGGTGGCGATCCAGATCATGATCCAGATTCAGGAATATTTTGAAGGATTCCGATCAGCATTAAAACCACAGGGTATAACACATGCGCAGTGTAGCTGATGGCGCGTTGATGACGCGTACCCCCACCTCCTTCTTCGAGCAGAGAGATACGGGTGTGGATGTGTGTGCGGGAGCTGCTGGCCGTCCGCGCGGTGAGAAAGAAAAAAGCAGTGGATGACGGGATGAGAGACAACGTGGTGTAACGTTATACAGACATAACAAGGCTTCTGAATGAGAGAGGCATCCGCCGATATGTTACACGGAAACACACCGTGTTAATAATAAGCTAACCACCTCACGTAACCGGCAGCTGTGAGCTGTGATCTGTTTTTAAAGTCAGGCACTTTGGTGGAGGTCTGCACTCTCCGAGTGCCATTAAAGTTGTAAAATGAAACCAGATTTAGCAGTGCCATCGCCTATTTCTCGCTTAAAATGTCTTCAGAAGTAGATTTTGGTGGATTGTTTAGACGTAATAACAGAAGGTTTATGAGCAGGCCGCCATGTTGTTTCCTCTTTGAAACGCCAAGCTGAAAACCAGGGACCAATCAGGGGCATTCTACAATAGGGTACGTACCGCTGGATTTAACATTATAGACATGACCACTGAATATTTGTATAACAATTGAGCCACAAATTCACAGACTGACCGTACATGGTCCAGACATATACTCGGTTTTGACCGAGTGTTTTTTTTACACAGAAGAAACAATGGAGGAATTCAGTGGTTGATAATGTGAACAATCTCTGGTTGAACTTTTACACTTCTATGTCTCCTCTCATTTCTCCCTCCAGTGATGTGTGTTTTTCAGTGCAGGGGGTGATGCTGCTGGGAGTGCATGCTCCTTTGGTTCACATTCATCCAACACACACACACACACGCAGGCACAAACACACACAGTAATAGCCGCTGTCAAGCTCGCGCTGCCTCCTGCTCACACATCAGCTCATCCTCCCTCAGTCTCCATCTCACTCTCTCTCTCTCTGTCTTGTTGTTCTGCACTAGAAAGCGAGGGAAAGAGGGGGGAGATGCTCCTAGCTAGAAGAGAGAGAGAGAGAGAGAGAGAGAGAGAGAGAGAGAGACTGGGGAGGGCGCAAGAGCGCGCGCCGGGTGAAGTGCGCGTGCTCCCCGTGCCGCCGCCGCCGCTCGAGAGGAGAGGACTGGTTTATTCATCAGCTGAATGAGGGACTGAACGGAGGGAAGGATGAACAGATAGAGGGATGAGAGAGTGAATGAATGAATGAATGAACGGATCCCGACCCGGACTTCTTCCAGAAGACACAAACAACCGTGTGTATTACTATTGTTATTAATAATATGAATGTATTGTTATTGTTTTTACTCTGTTATTGCCATAATGTGAACCGTGTGTGTGTAGAAGTGTGTGAACCGCGAGGTGCCATCATCACTTTGTCAGCCTCGTTAATTGCAGCGGGGGGTGTCAATGCGCACAGATCCGTGCGTAAATGAGGAGCGTGTCAGGGTTAGATCAAGCGGAGGGTTAACGGCAGAGAAAAGGAGAGGAGAGGACAGGAGACAATCTACCGGACTTGGTCTCTCTCAGGTGCGACACCGCAGAGCCCTGCCCTGTCCAGAGACGCCTTCACTCCAGCTCCGCTCCTCCAATTAAGCGTTCACCCGGCAGCGCGCAGTCTCCATCATAGAGATAGAGACAGAGACAGACAGAGACAGAGAGAGAGACAGACAGCCTCGCTGGAGAACGGTGAGTGACATGTCCCCGAAAGCTGCGGGGGTATAAACCGAGACCGAGCCGAGCCGAGCGGGGCTGTGGACCGAGCAGGCTGTGCTGCCGGTGGCCGGGTAGGGATGATGAGATTAAGGTCAGAGAGAGAGAGCGCATCCGGGTCTGGAGGCGCTGCGCACCGGGTCAGGGTGCACCAGAGACGGAATGATGGAGAGGAATTACAGCCAAATAGAAGATATGAGAATGTGATGTTGATGAGGGGACGTGATGATAGCAGTTGTTGGATGAATTATTTCATACAGATTATTTCTATGTAGTGATGATTATGTTTAAATGTTTGGATATTTGGTGATGATGATAGTGGTGCTGGGAGTTATGATGATGATGATGATGCTGGTCATAATGATGCCTACTGTTGGTGATGGTGATGATATTGGTTGATATCTCTTTTCATGGTTTTATTATTACATTTTCATCATTTTCATTTCTCGTGTGTATTTTTGATAGTTTTTTTGTATTTTATTTTGAAATTTTGAGTGATTTTTCATGAAAAAATGGCAGAAAATCATGTTTTCAGCCTCTCAATTATGGAGATTTCATGCTTTTCTCTGTTTAATATCGCATTATACTGACTAGCTTTGGGTTCTGGACTGACAGAACAAGACACTTAAAGACATCACCTTGGACTCTATAAGAAACTGGGATGGACATTTTTCATGATGATGAAATTGACTGAATTTGAACAGCAGTTGTTGGATGAATTATTTCATACATATTCTTTATATGTAGTGATGATTATGTTTAAATGTTTGGATATTTGTAGTGCTGGTGATGATGATGGTAGTGAGTTATGACGATGATGGTGATGCTGGTCATAATGACGCCTATGGTGATGATATTGGTTGATATCTATTTTCATGGTTTTATTATGACATTTTTGTCATTTTTATTTCTCGTGTGCATTTTTGATCAATTTTTTTGTATTTTATTTTGAAATTTTTAGTGATTTTTCATGCAAAAATGGCAGAAAATGATGTTTTCAAGCCTCTCAATTATGTAGATTTCATGCTTCTCTCTGTTTCATATCACATTATACTGAATAGCTTTGGGTGGTTCTGGACTTACAGAACAATACACTTAAAGACATCACCTTGGACTCTATAAGAAACTGGGATGGACATTTTTCACAATTTTCTGACATTTTAGCTGGTGGTGATGATATTGGATTATATCTATCTTGATGGTTTTATTTTCACCATTTGTATTGGTCTCAAATTGTTTACATTTATGCTGTCTTATTATCAGCTTGTCAGTCATTCTGTAAAGTAGAGCTGCAACGATTAGTCGACTAATCGATCAGTCGATTGAAAGGAAAATAATTACCAACTGTTTTGATAAATGCTTAATCATTACAGTGATTTTTCATGCAAAAATGGCAGGAAATGCTGTTTTCAGCCTCTCAAATATGGAGATTTCATGGTTTTCTCTGTTTAATATCACATTATACTGACTAGCTTTGGGTTTTGCACTGACAAAACAAGACACTGAAAGACATCACCTTGGACTCAAAGGGAATGGGATCGACATTTTTTTTGCAATTTTCTGAATTTTACAGATCAAACAATTAATTGATTTATCTAGAAATTAATCAATAGTGAAAGTAATCATTAGTTACAGATGGAAAGGTGCTGTACAAATTACATTTTATTGATTGGTAGATATAGGTGGTATGCTGTTGATGAAGTTGATGAAGATGATGATGATGATGAGGAGGAGTAGCAGGATGATGATGGTGCTGGTGGTGATGATGATAAAAACGCTTGTGATGGGAGTTTTGATGATGATGATGTTGACAGCTGAGCTAAGGGCAGCATGATGATGATGAAGATGAAAATGGTGCCAGTAAAAATTCACAACGCTGGCATATGGTGGTGATCACAGTGATGATGATTAGTGATAATGAAGATGATGATGACGATTGTGGTTGTATTAGTTTAATGATAGCGGTGCCGGTGATGATAGTAATGGTGGTTTTGATGATGACGGTGGTAGTTTTATAATAATAGCTGAACCCATGGCAGCATGACGATAAGGACTTTTTCATCAAAGATAAATAATTAACGTAAAGATATGTCGCCCTCTCAATAATTCAAACTCCCAAGCTGTCTAAGGAGGCTATAGATTCATTTGCATATCTCAAACCATTTTTCAGCTTCCATCAGCAACAATGCGTCTCTGTGTTAAGCAGCTTTGATGCCGTCTAGCTGTCTGCTGCTATATCCAGTGGGGCATTCACTGACTGCGAGAGCCGGTGCGGGCCGTGTCTGCAGGGTGGTGATAGAACATTTTGGACTACTCAGACGTGCAAAGCTGTTTCCAGCGACTAGCAAATGTATTCCGATGTTTCCTGGCGGCGAGATGACATGATTTAATGATTAAGGGGAAAAATAAAAGGTCACTTTCTTGAGTTGAGTTAAGTCTCGGTTTATAGGCCATGACACAGAAAACAACTTCTCGAGACGAGATGAAACTTTGTTGGAGAGTACATTTCCATTAGCATCAGAGTTTGAATTTATAAAAAAAGACATTTTGTGTATATATTTGTGCTTTGGGCTTCCCTGCCATCTGTGTGGATTTAGTTCCATGTGTCCTGTTATTAATCCTGGGTGAGCCGTGTCTGTTACTGACTGCACGTCCAGAGAAACCAGGTGTTTGGAAGTAAAACCACATGCATTCATTCATTATTTTGTCAGAGGCCTAATCCTAGAAATGTCAATATTGACATTGATTTGGTCAGGCTGTCACATTAATAGTTGTGTATGCTCATAATGCATGCTGCCTCTGTACCTGCTAAGTCTCTGTGTATTTGTGCCGGAGCCAAAAATATCCCAAGACTTACTCTCTTTCTGTCTGCCTGCTTCCTTTCCTGTGACTGTATCCTCAGCTAATCCATTAATGGCTTAAACAACACAGTGACTTCCCCCGCTGGAGAAGGTGGTAACCCACATCTCGGCCTCTATTCTCGTCCATGTTAATCTGGTTATGTGTATCGTTGGCACCGGTCTCTGGTTACTTGTGTTGTTACCAATACTGACCCCCTGGGATCCCGCTGGGATCCCGCTACTGTCAGCATAGCATGTCTGGCTAATAGATGGGAGGGGACAGGAAAGTCCCCGTGGTCATAATCCTCCTCTCTCCGGTGTGTGTTTGTGCGTGTGTTGCGCCGTTAGTAGTATAGGCTGCTGTCAGCAGGGGGGTTGTTAGAGATAGATGCCTTGTGTTCTGAATGGCGTCAGGAAGAAGATGATGTGGGAAGTAGAAAAAGAAGAAATAAAAGAAGAGGAAGAAGAAGGAGTCATGTAGCCAGGAGGCTTCTATAAAGGTTACCAGAGGAAAAATGACATTTATGATCCTTTTAGGTTTTTAATTGAATGACACATAACATTCAAATATTTTAACACTTACCAATTATTTTTTATGACCCCCAGGCATAAAACACTTCTTCGTGGCGGTGACCTTATTGATTCCATCTGTCAATTTTCACATTTATCAGCTATTGTCTATTGTCAGTACGGATCCCTGAAGTGTTCAATATTAAAAAAGACAATTGAAAAAAATGATTTGTGTAAATGAATCTATGAACCAATAAATTGTGAAATAATTATAAGAAATCATTCAAACTCAACCTCAAAATGTTATTTTTTACAAGGAACAGTGTGTAACAGTTCGGGGGATCTATTAGCAGAGATGGAATATAATATTCCTAACTATGTTTTCATTAGTGTATAATCACCTGAAAATAAGAGTCGCTGTGTTTTCGTTAGTTTAGAATGAGCCCTTCATATCTACATCAGGAGCGGGTCCTCTTCACGGAGTCCACCAAGTTTCTACTGTAATGGAAAATATACTGACTTATGTGACATGTTGACTTTGCTCTTCTGTAATGGAAATGTGCTAACTGACTCTGAAAGCACCCCCAGAAGCACAGTTCCCCTTTTGATCATGCATATGTATTTTTGTTTTCACACCTGTCTTGCAGACGGTTCTAGACTAGTTTCAGGTACGCCTGAGTTTCTTAAAAATGTACGACTCACTTCTGTAAGCTAAGTAGCCGCATCCTGCTTGTTACATACATTTCTGGGTTGTTAGTCACCAGAACAGACTTGCAAAGGTTTATGCTCTGTGTGTTTTTCTGAACAACCATTGACTGCAACAATAAATAAGACAAAGATGTTTATTGTTCCAGTATCTTTATTGACAGTTCTCATCTAGCAAGGTATCAGGAAAATTTCCAACACACTACAGTAGCCCAGAACAGACAAACCAAACATTGGCTCTAGAGAGAGCCTTTCACATTTTTACGTTACCTGAAGACCACCGTAGTTCTCTGACTCGCTTGAGTGAAAAACCGTGGTACCGCCAACTTTCATTGCTCCCAAAGTAGTGTTATTGTTGTAAGGATGGTTTCTGAACTAGGAAAACGGCGTTACCACGGTTTTGCACCCGGCAGCTCACGTCACCGCAGTGTTGGAAAGGGACGAATGAGTGGAGGGGTACTCAGTCGGTTGCAATCTGCAACCACACCACTAGATGCCGCCAAATCCTACACACTGCACCTTTAAACTGGAGATATACTGTACTTGCCGTTAACTACGCATTTGCGTGCACATGACGCTGTCTCGCATATCCTGCATCCATTTGGAGAGTTGTTTGTATATATTGTTGGAAATTAACGCGACGCGAACGCATGGTTAAAAAGAAAGTATATCTTTGGCCTTAGCTAAGCAGGGTTGTTGTGAGCTGGGTTTATCAGCATCAAAGCGAACAGTGTTAGCCAGCTCCTGTTGGCTAGAGCAGTCATTCCCAAAGCCTGGGTTTTGGGAATCATCGTCTTTTATTTAACATTTATATCTGCAGTACATCTTTGAGCCACATGAGGGAGCCTGAATGTAGCCTGTAGATTGTAGACAACTTATAACATTAAATCTAATATAAAAGGCTAGCTTACATTCAGTTAGTTTTACTGATGAGAGGAAATAAAAAGAGAAAGCATGTTGACTCGCAAATGCATTTATTTGGTCTCTTTAGTAAAAATGGTCAGAAACATTCATTTACATACAAATTCGCTTTTCTCACAATTTACAGATGAGGCCTATTGTGAACTGGATCGTGATGGTTTGTCATTTTTTTAAAAGTATGTCCCCAGGACAAAAAGCTGTCTTTTTACATGACATTGTTGTTGCTCCAGCTAACAGGAGCTAACTGGCTAAACTGGATAGTAGTTTTTGAGCTAGCTTAATTACAAGAGACAGGAGGCATGTGATTGGCTGAAAGGTGAACTCCACTCTCATATGTCATTATGAAATAAAATGCGTGATGAAATAATCATCAGAAAAAAATGCAACTATGAAATAAAAAGACACTTGAAAAAGGGCATTTTTTGAAAAAAAAAAATAATGATAGAAAAATAATTAAAACTAATAAATAGTTGAGTTTCAATTATTTATATATTATCTTATGAAATATTGGTTTATTTATATATTTCATGCAATTTATCTGTGTTGTTATTTATATCATAATTACTTTTTATTCATGTAGTACTGAACACTTTGGGGCTCCGTATGCTTAATGCTCGTGATGCAAGCATTTCCCCCGCAAGGATCATTAAACTTTCAGTCCTCATCTCCAGCTTTCTAACTGACTCGCCAACTACATTTTAATTTAGTTTTTTCTTGTGTTCAAAAAGTGGCCTGAATCTCAATTTTAAAAAGTCCACTCCATCTCCTTCATCCGTTTGGACTGCCACTTTAATCAGGATGATTTTCGAGGGGCATTTTAATCTTACTGCGACCTAACTGTGAGTCCCCCCCCTCGAGTCCTACAGGTTGATTAATTAAGTCCCTATAACAATAGAACGAGAGGACAGTGATAGATCATAGTGTTCACCTCTCCTCTGGCTGTGGCACAAAGTCCGCTGCCCTATCCTGTTTTGTTTTATGCAGTGTTTGACATTCATGGAAAGTGCCCAATATGCTGCCTGCTCTGCCCAAATGCCACATCACATATTGGCACCTCAACACTTGCTGGATTGGAGTGGACTGTGAATGAAAGCCAAGCGGTGTGTTTATGCTATCTACTCGCCTATCAGACCCAAAACGTTACAGTCAGTACAGACATTTGTTATATAGAATTAGAAAATATAACATGACCTTAAGCCTGACATAGCAGGACACTGTTATTTGATATAAGAGAAGTGTTAAAAATGTGTTTAACCCTCTGAGACCCACAATAGACTCGTTTTTGTCTTTTTTAGGCGGGTGCAGGGGGTCTTTAGGGGGAGATAGCAGGTCAACAGTAGATGTCACATAGAAGTGGTGTACATCATCTGAAAGCTGGGAACCTGAAGATTAATTTGAGATGCAGCTCATCTCTGTGTGTCAAGCTGTTCTAGTCATAAATCAGAAATAAACATGAAAATAAATTGTAAAGGTAAAACATTACGATAGAAGTATATGATGGCCATCCCCATGAAAAAAGATGTGTCATAAGTTGTTGCAGCAATTTTGGGGTTGATTTGTTACACACATTTAGTGCTACATTTAACCATTTTTTACCACTCGAGAATTGATAAAAATGATCAATAATCCCTCCAGAGTACCACATTAAGACACCAAGACCTCGAGGAACACCATAGAAAAAGCCATGCTGTGATTATGGTATCAAAAACTTTTGACATTTGGAGATTTCTGCAAGAACTGCATTTTTCCATCCATGCTCTGAATGCTCTAGGTCTCTCGTTTGTGGCTGTAAAGTTTCATGAGGGTGTGATTATCCTAGAGGTCACCACAGGTCATTTTATACAGAGAGGTCAAGTTTGAAAGAAATAGGTCTTAATACACTAACATCATCACACATGAATCCACAAGAGTGTCAGCTTTACAGTGATACCCAATTTATGTAATTCCAAGACTTTTCAGGGACCCCAGTATGCTGAATATTTAAACACATTTTTAAAATAGGTGAAAATAACATTTAGGTCATTAAATATTCATGTCTGTAAAGGGGAGACTCATGGGGATCCATACAGTCCATTTTCAGTCACATATCTTGAGGTCAGAGGTCAACCTCTTTGAAAATGGCCGTGCCAGTTTTTCCTCGTCAAAATTTAGCATATGCTTGGAGCGTTATTTAGCGTTCTTCCTGAAAAGATAGTATGACATGGTTGGTACCAATCGATTCCTTAGTTTTTCTAGTTTCATATCATACCTTGTCTCTATAGCTCTAAAACCTACAGCCTCTGAAAGACAGTAAAGTCGGTCTCAGGGGGTTAACACAATGTGACCTATAGGGCCTAAAAAGATAAGTAAGTAATGCACCTCAAGTATCACAGGAAACTAAATACTCTGCCGAAAAGAATCAATAATCACTTACACAGAGGGCTGGAACAATATGAGCTTCAGATCTATTCTGATCGTAACACCCTCTGAGTTTGAGAAACCAATAAAGATGAGTAGTGGCGACCTAATATCACCCTGATACCTCTCATGGGGCCAAACAGGTTGGCCGGGCCTCTAACATCATTCACTCTGCTCGGTTTCCAATCACTCCCAAAGCATCACTTCAGAGATTCATTTGACACGTTTATTGCCAAATGGTGTGATTTCCAAGCTGGGTGTCAGTCTCTGATGAACCAACAGGGGATACCGCTTGCACGGCAGACTGATTTGGCCCTCGCACTTGTGTGTCTCACTTAGTCCTCCGGAGGTAAAGTTGCAAATGAGTCGTTGATAGCCTGTAGCTCTGAATGCTGCATGCACCACTTTTGGCTTAGTCCTCATATTGACCAAACCAGAGAGGACAGTTAGATCTTGCGGTATTACTCTCCTCTCTGTATTTCTTTTTGGTGTTATATCACTTAGAAGTGATAAATGTATTGTTTGAACTGCATTTATCATGCAAGTGGAAGTTCATACTGCAAGAATCTAGGAAAGCATATTTATATTCAACAGAGGGTGTTTTCTCTATAAAGCACAGCAATGAAGACAGTTTGTTACTAACACCTTCTTGGATTGTAAAGCTCCAGATTGTCTACATATATTTATGAATGAGGGTTGCTGAGAGAGCAGTACTAAATAAGAAATCCACTTTAATATCTTTATAACAGTGGCATTGTACCTTGCATACCTGAGTTATGTCATGCCGTATTTTACCCATCCCCACAGGCAGGTGACAAAATGTAGATAACGTAGCTTCCAGGTGCATCCGTTTTCCACCAATGATCATCAATCAAACAAGGAACGATCCATCTCAGTCAGAGATAGCAGCTCCTCCATGTACAGTCGCCTCAATAGATTAGGATGCAATGCAGCAGCGAGGCCTGTATGGGTTTCAAGTGACTTTCTCAAGCAGGCATCACTAAATGTACAACATGATGTAGGTGGAGGGAAAGTAAAAAATAAGAAGTGCAACACTTAATCACAATGCCGTGTGAAGTGAACTGCTCGTGTCCTAATGAAGGGAAGCAAACTACCAGAGGGATTTTCTTTTCTTTAAAGCAAGCCTATGTAACTTTTGCTGACAGCTACTGTAGCTACAATAACAGGATAAGGGTAAATGCTAAAACTTAGCACCAAGTAAGAAGAAAAGAGTACTTAAAGAGAAACTTTCAACCAGCTCTGTGTCATCACGACCGGCGCCTGGATCCCCGGCCTCCCCCCGTGCCGTCAACGCCTGGAGCTCCCCGTCCATCTGCCGGCAAATGAGTGGGGAGCTCTGGGCGCTGACAACATGGGGGGGAAGCCAAACACTGTTCATCTGCACACACTGCGATGACACAGAGCTGGTTGAAAGTATTCCTTTAAAGGTGGGATTGGCAATGTTGAGAAACTAGCAAGAGTACGCTAGATTTTTTAAATGATCCAAACAAAAACCCGGCTCAGTGTTGCCAACTCTTTTCCAATGATAGTAGCAGCAGTACTAGCTGCTAACTAGCTCCAAAAGTCCCTAAATCTAGCGAGGATGTCGCCAAGTCGGCAACACTGACAGCCTGTCCCTTCAGGTCTCCATCCAAAGCCACTCCCCCAAAATTATCATTATGAACGTAAACATATCATAATAAAGTGAAGATGGCTATTGTTAGTACTCCCAGTTGTCAAGCTAGCAACTGTTGGAAGACGCGGTGACACGCAATGAGTGCACCGGCAGAGTTTTTGAAGAACATTACCAACCCTAGCTTTAAGTCAGCAAATGTCAGTTATTCAGCAATACATCTAAAGTTTGCTATATAAGCTAACATTAGCTACCTAAAGCTATTGGTTCTACCAGACCAAGTAAGGCTGTAGCAGCAAAATCCCTCCACGTATTGAACTGAGCAATGGTGCGTTTTATAGCTTGTAAATCCAACGTTTAATTTGTAAGAATTCAGAAGTTGCATTAGTGTCGGTTTAAATAATACACTCAATCCCAATGCCTTATTTGCATGAAAATATTTAAGCAGCAATCAAATCTTTATTCCAAAAGAGTTTTCAAACTAATAAATGCATGTCAGCTAATGCTTTAATAGAAAAGTAGATGTAACGCGTTAATCTCCCGTTATGCGTGACTGACTGAGGATTTTTCCGCAGAATCAGGCATGAAGTACCATTTGTCTGCAGGACCCCTTGACCCGGGTTATCTCATTCATCTTTAAAGATTAGCTACAATCCCACATGGCTGCTGCTGCTGCACAGTCATCTCGGTGTCCTTGGGTCTACATGTAATTACAATCAACACACAAAGACGGACATCCTCGGAATCCCGAAATCCCACACACGCATGCACACACACGCAACCTAAAACTGATGACAAATACATTTAAAAACGGACGCAAACGCACCTGATGGCGCCGTCATCAGTGTCATCATGTTTAAAGATGAGCTGGGCATTGATATGCAGAGAGGCTCGCCCGGCTGCTGCTGAGAATAGAAAGGCCCAAGGTGGAGGGGAGCCATTTGTTTCATGAATACCCTCCGTCTATGACACACACACACACACACACACACACCTGAACTGCCGACAGTGTGTGTGTGAGAGATAGTAACTGTGTCTAAATCTGTCTTTCTCTGTCTGTCGCTGTCTGTGTTTGGAGATGATGTTATTGTTGTCGCCGATGTTGCTGTTGCCTTAAATTACATTTCAGGGATGGCTTGATGTTTGGCAGCATGACACTGCGCTAAGTGGAAAAAAAGTGACTAAGGTGGTTATGATTTGTGAAAGATAGAGGAAGGAAAAAGAACACATTGCTTTTGTCCTTTTCACAGTCGCTGTCGGAGGCCAGATTCAGCACAATCTGCTCTTTTGAATTCATGAATGGGATGCATGATGTGAAAAGGACAATCACACAGACTTATCCAATCAACTGTGAAAATGGGCACTGATGAAGAATACATTGACCTTTAAAGCTTTTCTGAATGGACAGGCTTGAATAGGCCTCATGTGAAGTGAGCATTTTGTGGAGGATGATTCTGAAGCATTGAACTAAAATTGAGGAGAGTGAGAGTGTCTTTGGAGTGGCTACTAGGGATGTTACGATACCAGAAATTTAGTTGATGGCAATACCAGTGAATTTCCATGATTTTTGGTACCAAATTGTAGAAGAAGAAGAAGAAACTGATCAGTTTGTGGTGTCCATTGTCCAACTATCTATTGACGGCACGCTGCTGATATGTCAAAATGGACTAAATGGGTTTTATTTCTGTAAAAACAGCAAAACGACAGTGGGTATACAATGCCCGACCACCGTGTAACACCGGTAACACCGACTACCGTGGTAAGCCTACTTGTACCGATTCCTAAGCCAAGTCCCTATGGACTGAGCTACTGCCGCCCTATTTGATTGAATCCGATGATCCGCCTCAAGTTTCTTGCCTGAAACTGCATTTTACAAGATTACATTTGAACACACCATAACAGTGTTATAATTTACCGTTTTCCAATTCTCATTTTTACTGAATAGAAATTGAACACATTATAATGTAACTCAATGTGACCTCTGTCAACATCAACTGTTAGCTCTGTTATTTAGCCCACCGGCTGCTAATGGCTAACGTTAACTCGCTCTCCTCCTGCCGATTTCAACACAGATTTGTTGTTCACAATGTAGCATCGTCAGGGAAATTTTCTGCCGTCCCTGGGGGGGGCGGGACGCCATTAGTTTCGAATCCTGATCTCTGGCATGTTTTGAGACTTTTGGCATCGACTTGGTACAGAAGTTTTCGGTTCTTGTGGCATCCCTAGTGGCTACCGGTTGTCAAACAGATGAAGCACTTGTTTCCCACAAATAGATTTATTTCTTCTCTCTTTTTGTGACTCCCTCTACCTCCTTCCCTCCCTTCTCTGCCCTGTTATTTCTTTTCCTCTTTCCTTCTCCACCCTGTTTGTACAGCTTTCACTCTCTAATTTTCTCCATATCCGTCTCGCTCTCTGTCCTCCCTCTAGTTTGACTCCCCTCTATGTATCTCTCTCTCTGTATATTGGCATTAAAATCAACATTTTCAGGGCACTTTATAACCATCACAATAAGGGTTGAATACTCCCTTTCCCAGGATTTTTAGTGCCTGTATGTCTAATGGGTTTACCACACTTGCTGCAACACATACCATGATACCATAATCAATTTCTAAACTTTCTGGCAGAACATTCCTTTATTTAGTAAAGTGTACAAGTTCTACATTACAACACTCCCACAAAAATGTATTAGGAGCAAGAGTTAACCTGTATCCTTCAAAATAAGTCCATGTTGGATTTTACAGGGATAGCAGTATGTATATATATATAATGTCCTGTTCATAATTTAGAACCACAACATACACACTAGGCTACTTCATATGTGTGTGTCTGTTGCATACTAAAACAAAGACACGATCCAATCATCGTTATTGCCAACTATGATAGTCTAACCTTGAAATGCTGTTGTTATTTGTACTTTTTAGAAGCAGCACTTTCTTCCAATTAGATTTCATGGTGAAACGGCAGCCTAAAGGCAAATATTTTTGAGAATAAGGTGAGTGCAACATCTGTGACTGAAAACTATGGCTTAATCAGACATGCAGCTGGCCTCCATCGGGTAATTAGAGTGCAAGGCCGCATAGAAACGGATGGAGTATCAAGTGCATGCAACTAAACATCCATCAACAATGCTCCTGTGCCCCAAACCACCAAAACAAGCTAAAAAGGCACTATGTTATGCACTGCGTTCTTTTTTTCTGCCCCACTGCACGCAGTAATATCCTTACATAACCGCTCTCACATACTTAAACTGGTAAGAGGAGATGCTGAATAAAAAGGATGATCAGATGATTCTGTTTTGTTGGCCACTTAGAGGCACAAGCTGTAAACACAACATTATATAAACTTGATATGGCTTGCCTGTTGGCAAACAGTTACCTATTCACACATCCAGCAGACAGCATTCATTTGGAGTTGTGCTTTTGGCCACCGGATGAACATAAATCCAATATCATTTCTCCTTTTTAGCTCTGCTTTTGGTCACCACCAATTCTTGAGGGAAATATGTGGCTCTTTAGCTGCCAAATGCTCCAATGTGTTCACCAGCTAGTCGTCTGTTGTTTGGCGCTGGTCACGTAGCTTACAGTGGGTTAAGACGCTAAAACGCTCAGTAGATCTGAGGGGAACAACAGAGTTGGTGATATCCCACACAAAGGTGTGTGAATGACACGATAAGTGTGTAATGAGAACGCCGTTCATGCTTTAGGCGTGTCTTTTGTACGCCATGTAGTCTGTAACGACTGCAATGTAAATGCATCTGCTATGCTCAGGAGACCGGTGTTCTAGACTGGTGTTGTTTTGTAAGCTACGTTAATGACGATGGTGACGTGCTTTTAGTGACGTTTGTGACATGTTTTCCGTACCTATGTTACGTTGTTTCCGTACGTATTGTACTTAGTTTGCGTAGTTATTTTAAGGCCAACCATGATGTTTTTCCTAAACTTAACTAAGTGGTTTTGTTGCCTAAACCTAAGTGAGTGGTTTTGTTGCCCCCTGCTGGTACTGCTCCTTCATACACACATGTGGGAGATCTTGGGAGAAAAAGTCCCAACATTGGTCTTTGATTTATTATGACAGTAGGACGAGAATAGTCAAATATTTGTTTTGTATTTCTTTGTCTTCCCCTGTTTTACTGTCACTTTCATTTCCCTCCACCTCTCTCCTCCTTGCTCTTTCATTCCCCTCCTATACGGTCGCTCCCACTCCCACATCTTTTCTCTGATTACCTCGTCTCTCGTCTTTTCGCTCGTCAGGCTCGCTCCTGTCCGTCCTTCTCGATCAGTCTCTCTCTTGTCCTGTCCTCTCGCATCCCCCTCTCTGTCTCTGTCTCCATTTGCCAGCTCGCCCCATTACTCTCTGTGGCCTCCTCACCTGGTGCCCTCCCCTGCCTGTCACTCCACTACTGGCTTGTTTACTACCTTTATCCCCTCTGCTTCACCCCTCTCCTGTCTCCTGTCTGCCCAATGTCCACCATCACTCCCATATGTCCTTATTACTGTCTCTCCCTGCCCTGCTCAACATCCTTTAGAGATCTTACCCTGTCCTGCCCTGTAACCCTTCATCTTACATTATATTTCCTAATTTACTCATCTGTGTTGTCTTAGTCTTTCCTGTTTCTATCCTCCTCTCTGCCCAGTAATCTGTCACAGCAGCATAAACCCAAACCTAGTTTATATAATCTGATAAGAGTCCACACACACACACACACACACACACACACACAAACAAGCTGTCCAGCCACGTTGCATGCATGGCTGCGGGGCGCTTCTGCATGCAATGTGTGCGTGTGACGGTGTGCATACATGGGATTGTGAAATCTTGCAAGTGTCGGCTTCATTGGAGCGGTTGTGTGTGTGTGTGTGTGTGTGTGTGTGTGTGTGTGTGTGTGTGTGTGTGTGTGTGTGTGTTTGGAGGAATGATTGTCGTGTCTGGTGGTTTTCTGATTGGTTTAAAGAAGGGATGAGGATCAGAAGCGATGGAGCGATAAACGGGAAAACAATAGAAAATATAATGATGCAGGAGTGGACGCCAGGCGCTCCTAAATAACCATAATCCACTCTGTTGTCATGCTATCGCAGTGTCTCTGCTTCTTTATTTTTCTCTTTCACACACACACACTGCACATCTTCAGCTTTTCCAAACACTCACACTACCGCCGTGCAAATATACACCTGAGTGCAATTTCTCTTTATACTTTCTTTCCCAGTTCAAGTATTCATGATTTGTCTTTGTGTTTGTGGAAGTTTCGTGACCTCAGTGCAACCCATCTCAAAAGGGCAGCGATGTCGGCACGAATCTGAAAATAAAGCTATTTTAATCTTTTCTTTTACTACCTGAAAAATAATGCCCTCTTTATGAAAAATATGCGCTGCCCCTGTGAAATAAAGGGGAGGGCAGCGCGGGGGTTTTTCATCATACGAGAAAGCTTTGAGCTAATGAAAGACTCGGTTCCATTTAACTTCATTAGTTTTACCACAGCTCTGTCGCTGCCATTTCCTGAACACAAACAAATCAAACGCGCTCGTGCTATCCATCTGCTCTGTTATCAAACTGTACTGCTTCTTGGCATCGCTCACAGGCCCACACACACCGACACACAATTTCCTCTTTTTGGCATCCATTCGAAGGAGCAGTGATTTCTCATCACTACAGGGGTATTTACTTTTGAAATTAAAGAATTGGGAGAGAAATAGAGAAGGCGAGCGCCAACTCCTCATGAATAATGGCTGGAGGAGATTAATTGAACTGAAGCTAATGTCCACACATGTCTTTCCCGTTGCAGTATAGCAGTAGCATTCTGTCCCTTTCTTGCAAAAACAACTCCCCTTTCCTTGTTCTTGTTGTCCCAACACATCGCTGATTCAGGACCAAGTCAGCTTGAAAATCCCCTGTTTGTGAAGCTTTACTCATAAAGTGATGGCTGGTCCCCTCAAATCTGGATTTCTTTTACAAATTTGTACTTACAACTGCAAGTCACTTGGAGTAAACGCCTCGGCCGCCGCGAGTAGTCGTGACATGAAAACGGAGAGAAGCTCTGAGTGGAGGTGTAAAGGCGACCCGGGGTGAGTGTAGAGTGCAAACACTCAAAGACTTGAGGTTCCCTCAGGATGGCCGCTGTTCACTATGTGTGTGTGTGTGTGTGTGTGTGTGTGTGTGTGTGTGTGTGTGTGTGTGTGTGTGTGTGTCTTAGAGAGACAGAAAGTGCTTCTATGTATAGGTCTGTGTGATGCGTTCAAACTGTGTGACGACTTTTAGCTGTGAACTCCACGTGAGTGCATGTGTCATCGAGGCCCGGCAGCGGAAAAACAACAGTTAAATGAATAGCCCTTCACGGACGTCACCGAGTCACTGTAGCAAAAAGAAATCCATACGAGTGAAGGAACGCTGTATAGAACAGCCTGCATGGGAGCATGGTGCGCTGTTGTGAGTTTAAATGTTCATTCTCAATATTCGCATTCATTTATTTATGCATG
>CAKAOH010040594.1:0-61220 GCA_916701665.1 Sebastiscus tertius | reverse complement strand
TCACTAAAGCTTACTTTTGATGCACGCCTTCTTGTCTATGCATGTACAAGGTAATAACATGGACAATGTCTTCTTTGTGTCCATGTGTCTATGTGTGTGTCTACGTGTTGACGTGTACATGCATGAAGAAAGAGGAGGACGACAGTGGATCTGAATACGACCGTTCATGGGTCTGTTCTCCGACACAGCCTGCTGAAGGGCATCTCTGCACAGATCGTCTCTGCTGCTGTAAGACAAACAACAACACACACACACACACACACACACACACACACACACACACACACACACACACAAACAGAAACAGAAGAGCAAAAACAAACAAACGGAGGCTGGCAGATACTGAATATGAACATCTGCAATATGACTTGCGCTCGGGGAGAGCGGAGTGCGTGTGTGTGTGTGTGTGTTCGCAAGCGTCAACAAAACATATCCATGACTGCATATATCCATAGAAAGCCGGGGGGAAGATTATGCCGATTGTGCATTACGTAATACTATACGTGTAATATGCATTATGAGATTGCATACATTACATTATGGGGGGGATTATCTAAAGTCACAGGTCGAGACCCGTCAAACTGCCAGTGCCAGTTATAGGCAGGCTTACACTCTCACAGCATGCAGTCCACAGCTGCATGGAGGATATTATACCGTTTCCATTTAGTTTGTAGCTCATTAGGAATCACTAATTGCTGGGACACTATGTTACATTATTATATAGGCGTCACATGGTATTCATGATTAAATAAATAGAGCATTTATTTAGAAGACTGATTAAACACCTTCTGCTAGTATACATTACATGCCAGCCAATCAGAATGGAGTATCGTGCCATCATGTCATGGTATCATTTGTGATAAAGGGCATATGGTAGCAACTGATGCTGGATATAGTTTTAAAAAAATCGATCTAATGAAGACTGGGGCCAGGTGGCGACACCAAAGCTCAGCCAGATTATGAAGGATGTTCTATTAAAGAGGAGTGGATATGTGGCAAAAGAACGGACGTTTCATTAAAACATTACAACACCACATAACCAGCAATTTGCATTTGAACTGCCATTGATGTGACAGTCTGGCTTAATATGTGAAGTTATGAATCTACACTAGCTTTTTGGTACACCAAGCTAGTGCAGCAGCCATTATTAGGACTAGGATAATGTTCAGTTTTTGTGTGAATATGCTAAGGAGCACATCCCACAGTGAACCACTCATTCATGCTACTCAGAGAAGCAGGGTTACGCAAATAACATAATTAAGTACTGTAACATGATAATATATGCCCTTGTTCCTTGATCCTACTATGCTTCTCACTAAAGAAATGTAATATAATGGAGTAAATGTTCTTCTATTGGCCTATTCAATTCAGAGTATTGAAGACCACATTTACTTGGCATTGTTGGAGATCCTTGATTTGCAATCCAGCATAGTATAACAAAAATAGGTTTCAAGATGTTAACAGTAATGCTGTTTACACCACATTCCTACCCTAGCTATGACCTGTAAGTTAAAAATAGTAACATCAGAAATTTTTGCCTCAGGAGTGAAAAATTAGTCATCCTCAACATTTGTTATGTTCTGTGTACAGGATGATTTGTTCTTCTTTGGCAACTATCATGTTTTTCTCAAATGATGTACAGATTTTTAGGCATTCTATTATCTCAAATGACTTTGAAAAACAGTGCATTTAACTGCAGTAAATGGGAAAAACGCATGCCTTTGGACCCCTCTAGGTATGTGTTGAGCCCCGAATGTTTACAACATCTGGCTCCGCCACTGTTCTCGCTTCCTTTTAATGAAAAAGAAAATTCACTCGGTGGTTTCAAATCTCAAGTATTTCTCGATAACATTATTAAATATTCATACAAACAAGCAACAATCAAAGTTAAAGTTTAGAAAAAAACATCCAGAGTTATTATTTATTATGTAAGGTACGATCAGTGAAGCCAATGCTGAAGTGCCTTAAACTTGCATTCTTTCTAACAGCCAGCAGGGGGCGACTCCTCTGGTTGCTAAAAGAAGTCTGATTGTATAGAAGTCTCTGAGAAAATGAGCCTACTTCTCTCTTGATTTATTACCTCAGTAAACATTGTAAACATGAGTTTATGGTCTCAATCACTAGTTTCAAGTCTTCTTCAACACAGCATGATGTTCATTTAGTAAATTATGGTCCCATTCAGAGTCAGATAGACCATAAAGTAGGGGATGCTTTATGGCGGGGCTACCTTGTGATTGACAGGTTGCTACCACGGCGTTGTCCGGTCTGGGTGTTGTCCGTGTTTTCAACTTTAACCCTTTCACAGTGTGTTTTCAGTTCATGAATGTTGACTGTAATCTTTTGGTCACCTAAAAAACATCTTATTCAGCGTTGGGTTGTACTTAGCTCCACCCTCTCGTTTCATTTCTGGTTCCAAAAAATCAAGATGGCGACGGCCAAAAAGCCAAACTCGAGGCTTTGAAACGGCAGTCCACAAACCAGTGTGTGACGTCACGGTGACTACGTTTACTTCTTATATACAGTCTATGGAAATAACCATAACTTATCCAACTTCGGCAGAAAATGCTGTGTTCGTGAAGGACACCGATGCTACAAAACGCTACGTAAATAAAGGTTTCATTACTGAGTGGTGTTTCTAATGCATTGTCCACCAATGTTTCAAACATCTCTCTATATAACTGAGCAACCTGAGTCTATACCCGTAAATGTAATCTAAGTTTGACTTTGGCTAATACTTTTGCTGCTCTGGGATGGTCATTAATACTCAGAGAGGCCTTTTCCACTGGCTGAGGTCCATTCAGATATTTTTCCCCTCTGATCATGTCTCTTATAAAGGCAGAGTAGTTATTAACCCCCAGCCCCAGGGCCGTGTTCATTTAATTCATCCTCTAATGTAGGCCTAATCTAGAGGTAGAATGAAACATTCATACTCACTTCACCATTCATCTGTCTGCTGATACTCCTACAAACCTCTCTGGCCTTTCCAGCCTAAAGGGCCCACTGACACTTTTCTCATTTCCTCCTCTGTATTGTATTGCCATTACTCTCTTTTTCTCTTATTGTCTGCTCCTTTCCTTTCCTTCCTCTCTCCTAAAATCCTCCTCCTCTCTCTTCATTACTCTGCTCCTCTCCTCCGCCATTACTAGCCTGTCAATCTGCTGCTCGCTTGGATCTCAATCACGGCTTCAAACATGCTTTTAGATTGATCAAAGTAGATATTATACACACGCATGCGGGCATCACATGCATGCATCTTCACGCCCTCACAATGAGCCTGTGACCAATTAGCGGCTTCAAAGACGACGAGCAAACGCTGTGCAGTGTGTATAATCTCAGAAATTTCACATGCACACTCAAATGAAGTACACACAACTAACATGTATATACATAAAATATGCATGAGTGAAAGTGGGAACATTAGAACAAACCCGTGTGTGGTTTTCTGTGCATGATGGTGATGGATGCTTGTTATTCTCAGATGTGTCGGTTAAGAGGGATGTCGGGGCGCTGGTGGAACGCTTCAAAAGCTCTTTCATGCCTGCCTCAGTTAGGTCACATCGACCTCCGGATCGGCAGATCGATTGACCAGCCTTGATCTGACTCATTTGTGGAAGCAAGAAATCCCTGATTGAACTCTGTAATGCACACGCACGCATGCATGTTTTAGGGATGTGAGAATTTGCAATTGACAGGCTCTTTACCACTGTGAATGGTGGGCTAAACATCAATAACACCTACTTATTATCCTTTTTTCTTTGACGTAAGGCTGCTCTATTTTAACAATTTAGTTCTTTGTTTTTTGTAATTTCCCCCTAATCTTCATTTTGAGCACATATTGTACCGTGTTTAAATTGAAATTTATCATTGAAAATGAACGCTAGAGTTGTAGTAGCTTATAACATGAAATGTAGGCTACAATAAACCTGCATCAATTTACTTTTTTGGTCACTTGGGGGCAGTGGAACAAGCTGTAGACAAAACATCTGACATTACTTTCTTAAGTTGTTATAACGAACAGTTGCCTGCTGTATTTACAACAGTTACCTACTGTATTTCCACATCCAGCAGACAAAGAGCAACATTAGCATTTATTTGTAGTCGTGATTCTGGCCGCTCGATTAATGTAAAGCCAAATGCCACTCTCCTTTTAGCTCTGTTTTGGTCTCCACCATCTTCATAGGGGAAATATCTAGTTCTTTAGCGGCTAAATGCTCCACTATGGCTGCTTTAGAAATCACATACTAACATATTTACACTAAGTACTGTACGACGTAAAATTGAGTATGTAGTGCGATCACAATGCGTAGTACGTGTACGTGAGAAATGCCCGGACGTATACTACATTAGCTAGAATTTCAGAGTATGAGATGTGAGCTTCTCGCACATACTCAACTGATTTTGAGTCAGGCTAAAAATCTGCTAATATGTCACTTCATTAAGTTTTGAACAGTCTTGTTACGGAGAATTGTTCTGTAACAATTCCATTAGCTGAGGGGCTAGAATGACAAAAACAAATACAGTCTTCAACTATACCAAGGAGAATAAATGATAACTTTCAAGTTTGCCTCTACAGTCTGCTAGTAAAATCATACTTAATTTAGTAGGCAGTATGCAGTACATACTGATTGAGTATGTAGCCTATATGCAGTATGTTAGTATGCGATTTTGAACACAGCCTATGTTCACCAGCTAAGCGCTAACTTTGTCTCTCTGCTGTTTGGTGTTGAAAAACAGCTGGAAACTATGCTGACGAGGTCGGTTAGAGTGAACCAAAACATTAAAGTTGCAGGCCCTAAAACCAAAACAATGAGCTGAAAGAGGCTAACGTGCTCGGTGGAGCCGAGTGGAACCGCAGAGATGGGTGATAATTCTTTTTGAGTTTGTCAAGCAACCCCTTTCACATTGTAGTGATGTGATCCATTGCTCGTATTGAAATATTAAGTGCAGCTTTAAGGTTTTAGATTGATAGCTTTCGGGGAACCATTACTTACAGTTCATTTCAGCGAGGTATGTAAATCCACTTGCAGAGACTTGCATCTCTTAAAGTGAACAGCTTTGTTTTTCTTTTTTCAGTATTGTAAATGCAGTCGTGAACAGCTTTGAAAAGTGCTTGTTGGTGCGCTCAAGGGCGCGCTTTTGAACCAAAACAAAGCAGCTTACTCTCAAATCCTAAAAGTCAAACAGCACCTGAATGCAACGCAAAGGAACGTTTCTGAAAACTGCACTGGCTCACACGTAAATGATCATGTGTTGATATTAAATGAAGTAAAAGGTTACCAAACGTTTCTTTGAGCTGACTTGTATTGCTCGTAGTGTAATTAATGGAAAACAATGGATGCCTGTGAGATAGAAAGTCAATCTAAAATGTTTCATTCGCCAGCAGCGTCATCATTATGATGAGCCGACGAGTACAACCGCAGTCCTCTGGAGCATTAGATTCCATGCTCAAGGGCATCACAACTCTAGTCACATTTTACCAAGCCAGTTGTTAGATTTCAACTGGTAACCTTCCAGTCACAAGCCCACACACACACACACACACACACACATCCTCCTCTAACCTCGCTGCCCCCTCTGTCCTCCGGTGACCTCCACTCTGCTCTCAGAGGTGAGTCGCCTGGAGCGGTCTGTCAGAAGCGGCGGTTTAATTCATATTTTGAAGGAGAAATGACAGGCGAGGCAGAAAGCTGATTACACTCAGGGTTTACTTCTGAAATCTACCGTGTACACCCGGCGTGTGTTTTTATTGACCTCCTTCACCCTCGCTGTCAAACGGCGTCCCAGTTAGACGCGGGAAAAAATTATCGATCCGAAGATGGAAAAGCAGCCGGAGGGGGTTTGGACCGAGCTCATGGAGGATTTCTCATTTCTCCTCTTTCCCTCTGTCACACACACACTATCACCCACTCCTCTCACACCCATAATGATAACGTTAAAGACTTTTGTATCTCATTAATCACCATGGCAACAGTATTGGACCTACTTTCTCTCCCTTCCTCTGTCTTGGTTTAACTCTCACACACACACACACACACACACACACACTGGGAGATTATGTTTCCACTCTCCTCCACTATACCATCTATATTCAGTACAGTATTGGATATTATCGGATGTGACTGCTGATGCACGCTCACTGTTGCTTAAATTTTGTCGCTGTAGGATATGCTGCTGGATTCTGAGTGATTGCATGTGTGTTTGTGTGTCATTGAGTGTGTGTGTTTGTGTGTGGAGGAAATACAAGCAAGTGAGTGTGTGGGTGAGTGAGTGTCTGCTGGAAGCTGTGGCAGGTGCGTAACCCCCCCCGAGGGCACGTGTTACACTGTTAACAGAGTGGTGCTACATCTGTGTGTGTGCGCTCCAGGGGCATTCACATTACTATAGGTAATATGGATTGGTTATGTAGGTTGTATGAATGCAGAGCTCAAGTGTGTGTGCGTGTGTGTGTGTGTGTGTGTGTGTATTTCCGTACTGTAAAGCAGGTGAGAACACTTCAAGATGTCTTGAGCAGATGGGAACTCGAATGTTATTGGAGCGTATACGCTACATGATTCATTTATGGTGTGTAAGAGTGTCCCTGCGGCTCATTGTGTATATATGTGCACTTGTCACCCTGAGGGGGTTATATAAACATAATTTCCCTACCAGCCAAAGCACAACACAGCGAGGGAGGCGAGATGTGCTCAACGCTGCATCAGTATTTAAAGAATTATTTCTCTTCTTTTGTATTCAAGTGAGCCAGGCAGAGCTTTGGCAACACCTGTCTGTCCGAGCTAGTTCCCTTCAAAACATAATCACCTTTTAGTGAGACCGTAGGCGAATGTAATTTAAGTGTCAGTTATAAACACTTCTTGGCCCCATAGACAGGGATGAGCTTAAAAAGCGGATTCCAAAACTCTTGGTGGAAGATTTAATGAACGCTCCAGTCAGAGAAATAACATTTATGAGTCCCTTCAGAGACTCATTAACCTCACTCCCCCCACCCCTCCTTCGCTTTTCTTTCTTTTATGTTCATTTTTTATTCAAAAAGGGCAGGAATGTATCGGTGTTAAAAAGAAATACAATTCACAGCGCTCCACTTCCACTCTGTGCTTTAAATATTTATAGTTTTTTTCTATTACTTTGAGACCTAATCGGCAGCTAACTGGCATTTTCCTCCTCGATTTCTATTATGTGAAGCATTTCTGAGCTGTTCTTTATTGTAAAAATGGATTTTTGTTTTGGACCAGAAATCACAGCAACATTTGATTATGTGAAAAAATCTGGGTGAAGATTTCCTTAAAGAAACAGTAGCCTTAAAGCCCCTAGGCCTTGTTAGCTGTTATTCTATCAATTACTAAACCTCTTGATCTCTGTATACACATCTATTGCCAACAAGTTCAGTGAGTCATGCCACTCCAATAGTCGAGAGAGTGATTTGTGTTTTAGATAGTTGTAGCTGCCAAGTGTTGTTGGCCAGTTGAAGTTACTTATCCCAGTTGGCGGCAGTCTTTCCTTCTAGTCTATATATAAAGGTTGTGGTGTGTTTTCTGTGCTAGGGGCCAATTTAACATCACAGGACCGATAGTTGGAGCCAAGTTGCACCGATGTAGCTCCATGATTTTGTCCTTTTTTTCCCCAGTAGCTTTCTTTCAATGGGTTCATTCTCAGTTCACTCTTTCCTCAGTGCTGCATGGATTCACTGTTGATTCTTGGATGCCGTCTATCATGGGGTCTTGTTCTCCATAACAACTCCAGAGTGGTTGGGGTTGTGGTGGAATATCAATCATGTGTTCCACCTGCTCTGAATCACCAAGCTTTTGGACGTGACCTTTGGAAAGGCGCACCGACACTTGGGTTCATCGTTGTGTGTGATTGTTTTTTGTGACTTCCTGTGCACAGACATGTTGTGTTTGGAGTAAGTGAAGGCTTTTGTCTCTGGCTTTGTTGCAGCTGACTGTGACAGTGCTTATTTGGTGCCCAAGGCAAGATCAACATCACCCCGTCTCTTTAAATGACCTCTGACAGAGTGACACAGGCAATGATTAGAACTTGTAAGGGGGCTGACGTCCTATGAATTCTTCAGAGAAACAGCGAGAAGCAAATAAATATCTCTCAGTGGCTTTCATATAAAAAAATAGTTGGAAACACATTGAAGTTTAGTTCCACTTTAAAGCAAACAGAAGTGATTCAGCAGAAAGCAAACACGTCTGTGTGATTAGAAATTGAGCGGGCTGGTGTGAGGCAGCTAAGCCTCCTGGTCTCGTTGAGGCAACCTGTCATCCGCCGAGCCGCCTGGCTGCTTATTGAGTGCTCCTGCGGGCACAAGAGGCCAAATGAGAGGAGGAGGTGATGAATGGTACCAGTTTTCATTTGCATTTCTCACAACATTTTGACTTTTGATAGAACTCTCTCTATATAGCGTAAGATATTGCCATTCCCCAAAAAAAAGTTTCTAGTTAGACATTTTGGAAAATACACATATTCGCTTTCTTGCTGACAGTACGTTTCCCTCAAAACATGTTTCAGTTATGCAGTTCAGTTGTATGGGAACGTAATTTTGTGGGAGACAGAGTTGAGCAGGGGAAACTTTATGCTAAGCTAAGCTAATTGCTTTCTGGAGCTAGCAGAAATACTCCGATGAGACATGAGAGCAAGTCCATATTTTTCATCATTTCGATGTTTGTTTGTATCAATTACGTTTAAACACCGACTACGAAACTTTTGTCCGTCAAAGTTTTCGGAACAGTTTCGTCTTTTTTTGCATCCATCAAAAGGCAAAAGAGGGTTGTTTGACCAATCAGAGCCACCGTCCGTGCAAACGTCATCCTCCAAAATGGTATGAAACACACTCACTTTGTCTCCCAGCACGACGCAGTTTACGACAAAGAACTAAAAGAATACAGAGATGCAGAATTTAAAGATAGATTGTGGCAGATGATCAGAACAGTTTGTAATCCAGGATGGTTGCAAAACAAAGGATGTAGGAAAGATTAGACCGTAGTGATTGTGCTCTAGGCAGCTAAATGATAGCTTTTTGCTAATGTCATTCATTCATTAGCCTTGTTTTGAACTAGTGCTATCCATTGCACCCATGTAATTAATTCAGTTTTGTCTTGTACTGCAAATTTTTGCAACAAATAGAATGATAAAAAGCCTCGGATTCAGTGTGCAACGTTTTTATCTAAAAGTACGGACTTGGTGGGCAAGAAATCTTGACAAGAAAGGGAATAAGTGTATTTCCCGAAATGTTGAACTATTCCTTTAACTTCTCTTGTATAAGTATACTTGGTAAGATGAGGTAAAGTTGGTGCACCATTAACCTGCGATATCTAATCCCAAAATAACTCCACAAGGGCCTCGAGCAACAATCATAACAGCATTCACGGATGTTCTTTTCTTTGCCCACCTGACTATTTCCACATGTAAAAGGGTGTTGAGATTTCAGATCGTCCACGTCAAGCTCGATGTGAGATGTCCTCCTCCAGAGAGCTCGCAGACAGAAAGTCAGACAGCTAATGCAAAGTCAAACTCCCAGTTGTGAACAGTGTCTGAAGACAGGTATGAGTCATCCCCCTCAGCCGACTTACACATCTTTGAAAACATTTGGCACCCAGTCATTCGGTCTGCTCGTGTGTGTGTGTTTGTGAGTTTGTGAGGTTATTGACTCTCTGTGTTTGTGTGCATTGGCAATGCAGACTGCCAAATAGACAGTCAGCTGCAACAGTGAGTCACTCCGTCTCCCTCAACTCAATACAGCGCCATTTAGACAAGACTCAGAGGTGTGAGTGTGCACTTGTTCTGTATATGTGGGCTTGCATTTCACATTTCAGCCGCGTGTTTCTTCTTTATTTTTTTTGCATCTCTGTGCTTGTGTTGCATATGCTACGTGTCTCTGTGTTGTCAAACAGTACACTGCATGTGGAGACTGTGTGTGTACGCGTGTGCGCGCTGGTGTGTGACTGTGTTTGAAAGTGAGCTCCATGTTTCTGTTTGACCTTTTGAATTCGCTCGGTTCGCCGCGCACCGCTGCTTCACTATAGATCCATCGACACTGAGAGAGAGAGACAGAAGGAAGGAGAGAGAGGGAGAGAAAAGACATTAATGTTTAATTTCAGAGTTGAATTTGTTCAATTTTGATATTGCTCATGCACAATTTATACTAATGTCATGAATTGAATAAGAGAGTCAAAGGGACAGACACAGGGAGAGATAGAGATGTCAGTCCAGTTGGCCAGCGTTTTGCCCGCAGGTCAAAGGTCATTTAAACACTCTTGATGGAATAACGCTTTAACTGCTTTCTAATAGCCGTTGTTCGGTGTTTTTTTTTTTTTACAAGCGGGCTCTCGCCTTGTGCATCTGGATCATGGCTCTGATCTTTATCGGAATCCTGGCATTGGTTCACCACAGGATCAATAATGAATACGTGAGTAGGTAATTGAAATGCGTTCCCTCAGGGGCTGAGAGGTGAGTCAGATTCAAATGACGGCCTTCTAACATTAGGGCAGAATAAATAAAAATGCGGTAAGCGCCTGCAATATGGATGAGCACGTGTTTTCTGTCCGTCTTACTTTCTCTGGTTCATTTGTTGGTTTTCTGGTTTGTTATTTGATGCTTTGGTTTCTTCTTTGGTTCTTAAGTTTGTTCTTTGGTCCTTCGATTCGTTTTTGGTTCTTCGGTTCTTTCTGTGGTTTGTTTTTTGGATCTTTAGTTCTTTGGCTTTTTGGCTGGTTGATTATTTGGTTCTTTCTTTGGTTCTTTCTTTGTTTTTCTTATTTTTTTGGTTCTTTGGTTCTTCCTTTGGTACCTAAGTTTGTTACTTGGTTTGTTGGCTCTTTGATTATTTGATAATTTGTTCTTTCTACTCCTTGGTTCGTTCTTTGTTTCGTTCCTTGTTTCGTTCCTTGGTTTGTTCCTTGATTCGTTCCTTGGTTCGTTCTTTGGTTCGTTCCTTGCTTTGTTCCTTGTTTCGTTCCTTGGTTTGTTCCTTGTTTCGTTCCTTGGTTCATTCTTTGGTTCATTCCTTGCTTCGTTCCTTGCTTCGTTCCTTGTTTCGTTCCTTGCTTCGTTCCTTGCTTCGTTCCTTGTTTCGTTCCTTGCTTCGTTCCTTGTTTCGTTCCTTGCTTCGTTCCTTGTTTCGTTCCTTGGTTTGTTCCTTGGTTTGTTCTTTGGTTCATTCCTTGTTTTGTTCCTTGGTTCGTTCCTTGGATTGTTCCTTGTTTTGTTCCTTGGATTGTTCCTTGGTTCGTTCTTTGGTTCATTCCTTGTTTCGTTCCTTGGTTCGTTCTTTGTCTGTTCCTTGTTTTGCTTCTTGGTTTGTTGGCTCTTTGATTAGTTGGTTCTTTCTTTGGTTCTTTGGCTCTTTCTTTGTTTTTTTTTCTTAATTTTTTGGTTCGTTCTTTGGTAAATACGTTTGGTCCTTGGTTTGTTCACTCTTTGATTTTTTGTCATTTGGTTCTTTCTTTGGTTGTCTCCATGGCTGCTTGATTATAGCAAAAATCATAATCAGGGTTATTATGGTCAATATTGAGATCATGATTATTTAACACGATTACTAATTGACTTTGGAAACATCATACCTTTAGAAAGGACATAGCCTACATAGCCTACATTTTAAAGTTAAATGCATCAATCTTGTGCACTTTGAGAGCAAATTAAGAGGCCATATTTATGAAGAACTCTAGTAAACAATTCCCACACTGAGCGGTCATCCCTGACCTGCCGAGCGGGGTGAAAGTGCTATATGCGCTGTAATGGAAAGGTGTATGTAAAGGTGGATTTATAACACAAGACGATGTCGATTATCTTGTTTTCATAATCATTGGAAGCCATAATCATAACTGAAACTGAAATTTGATTATTTACACAACTCTATTATGCCTTCATTTGTCTCCTGGATGAAAACTTTCCATTACATTGCATGTGCAATTTATTTAATTAGGAATTACTTCTTTGGTTTTTTAAATCATTTTGCATGGCAACTTCAGTATTTCCAGTGTTGACATAATTAGTTTTACAGATCTCAACTTACCCACTGTCTAATTTGTAGCAATGTTCCAAAGATGCTGATGTGTGCAGCTGGTGCTGTTTTATTGCATTGGTGGATGTGCGAATCAATAGAGCTAGAAAGAGGGAAATGGAGATAAGAGAAGAAGGGGATGAGAGAGAGAGAGAAAAAATTGAAAGAAAGACAAGTGAGCAGTTGAAAATGATAAAGAAGTTGCAAGGCGACATTGTCATTACGAGAAGAGTCAGAAATTGGAAATGCGTGGCAGGTGGACGTGACTGAGGGATGGAAGGATGAAAAGAAAGTGATGAACCAGAGGCACAAAGATGGAGGAAAATAAAGAGGAGAGTGATGTGGTGAGAAAAACGTTGCAACATTAGGATGACTGACTGCAGACCGGTGTGGCTGTGTAGAGAAGAAAGTACAGATGACAGAAGTGTAGAGGTGGACTGAGAGGTAAAAGAGGTGAAAAGAGCAGTGGAGGTTAACAGAGATGAGAAGCTGATGCACAGTGGAGCACAGACAAGCTGCAGGAGGTGGGGAACGGATGGATGATTGCTATGGAGATGGAGTGTGGGACAAGATTAAACCTCATTAGAACATTATAATGACTTTGTAAGGTGTAACGAATAGATGGAAACCATTACACTGGAGATAAAGAATGGAACCGGGCAGCTCTTTAATGAAGAATAACACTGATTCTAACCTGGGTCATTTTTTATTTTGGGGAAAATCCTGCGTGAGGTTGAAATGGATTAAGTGAAGCTTGAGCAGAGAAACAAATGAAGAAAAATGAGAATAAACAAGGACAACAGAGAAAAATAAGGATCAAAGCAATGTAGAATAACAATTTATAATTTATGAAGAGGAGAGAAGTGCAATGTAAGGAGGTGGAGAAAGACTGTTTGAGGTTCCTAAAGATTATCTTTCCAGATGTTCCTGTGGTGTGAGGTATGTTAAGAGTGTTTTTACATCCCCCGATTGGCTCTGAAGTCCATCCTGGCCGCACCGATTTCAAATCGTTAACATTAAACACGTTCAATATTTATGATCGGATATCCTTTTTTGTGTGGGGAACCCCGAGGACAACCGATGGCGCAGTCACGTAGGAAAGAACGATAGCCAATTGAGAACCAAGTGGACTGAAGAAGGAAGGACAACCACCACCGTAGTCATGGCAGCCGTGGCTAATGCATGAGCTAATGCAAAACGCGAAGCATAAAGTAGTAGTAAGATGGAGCTCAGAAACGGAGGACCAACTTGTTATTTGTGGCAACAACGCAAGTGTTTATTTAACGTGTCTCCATGACTTCATATATCCATCATTTTGGAATTTTCAGTACAAAGTAGAGCAAAAACTAACATTACTAATTCTTCCTGCCCATCGTCTGCCATGTTTGTTCACACTAAAGTCACGTTTTTTAGTCGGGACTCTTGTTGTTCATGAATCTGTTACTGTGTGTGGTGGCTGTTTAGGCCAAATAGTTGCTCTCCACACACTATAGGAACAAAACTGTTAAACTGATCATAACATATGGGTGGGCTCTCTCACATCTTCAAAATCCCAGAAAGGACAAACCAAACACTGGCTCTAGATAAGGCCATTCATGTTGTTGCCTTTATACCACTGTAGTTCTCTTACATGCTTGGCACACGGGAGAAGTTTCAAGTTCTTATATCTCTAGATGTTGCTAAATCCTACACACAAGCCCTTTAAGCTTGTTGCATAGATTGAAGAGAATCCGACACAAAAATCAAAGCATAAAAAAACCCTAAAACCTATCCTTGCTTAATTCAGTTTATGCATATAAAAAAGCTTGTATCAAACACAAGAGCAAAAGTACAGACTGGTTTCACTGTATTGGTAATCCTTGATATGCTACATGTATTTCTCACGTCTTGTGTGTGTTGGCAACCAGCCCATATTTTCGGTTCTTGCCCTTAGTATGCTGTGACCTCTGCTCATCAGAGACACTCCGTCTTATCTAATGTGACACTTAAGAAAGATCTACATTAAGGGCTGAAACACAGGTCTCTAGCATAGTTACCTTGACAGTACATGTATACTGTGTGTGTGTGTGTGTGTGTGTCCAGGTAAGTTCTCCTCTAATAGGCATTCACGGGTGAATGAAGCGGAGGAAGCTTAAAGAACCTTTAGTCAATCTATTGCATATTCTCATGGGCCCTAACCGCTACACACACACACACACAATAAGGGGCGTCATATCTGACAGCTCGGTAAATGCTTCCGTCTCCAGTGCGCACAGTCATGCGTGGACATGTACGAGTGCCATTACCTTCACGCCAGTGGAATATTGGAATTTAATGGCGGTGAATGTGAAGTAGCTTGTGTATTACATTTAATACGTTTATCCCCAGCCCCGGGCCGGCAATACAGTTGCACAAAAGTCATTCTAGCAGAGATGAGCGGGGCCCAGTGTTTAATAAGGTGAGGCTACGACCGCAGAGTTGTCAGTTTGAATCCCGGGAGAGGCTGAAATGTCTGGGATAGAGATGGAGACACACACACTGCCCTTGAACAAGACACTAAAGTCCTGAGGCCGGCAAGTAACTGTGCTTAATCAACCTTTCTAGATGAAGGTTAAAGTAATAATCTGTGACACTTTTATGTAGATGTCCATTTTGTTGCCCTATGCTGATTAATATAGTACAAAATTGAGTGAACCAATATCCAGTTTTTACTTCACTTGTGTCCGAATTCAGAATATTAGGAGACGCATGTCGCTTTGGTCACCATAGCAACACACAGGGAGGGGTCACAGCCAAAAATGATGGCTCATTTTTGCTCATAAGAAGTATTGATATGTCGGTTGTCAGCAGTTGGTCCGCGCATACTGTAATCCTCACACAAACAGTGGGTGGTGGGATGCCAGCTTTCTGCTGGGACTGAGCAAGCAAAAATGTTTTTGCAAAGATTTAATACTTGTTTGTTTTTCCAAGATTGCCCCTGAGCTGTCTCACAGTTTGTTTTAATTTATCGTAAGGCTGCCAGTAGCTGTCCCCCATTTCCTTGAAGCATTTGAGTGTGGAGTTGGGACACAGATTTGGTTTCTCTTTGGGGAAAATCCTCTGCTGTAAGTACAGGAAGTGATTGCCCTTTTGTTCCTACACCTGCTGCAACAGTAGATGAATTGAGATGAGGGATTACAGTTTACAAGGCAAGAGGAAAAGCGTGCAACCAGTGGGCAACTTCCAGGTCTGATAAGTGAAGCCAATGCAGAAGTGCCTTAGACCTGCATTCCTTCTAACAGCCAGCAGGGGGCGACTCCTCTTGAACTACAATATGCTGAAAGGTTATTATGGAATTTTTGCCCAATGATGCCAAAAACATTCTGCCTATTGAAGCTTTAATTGTAACATTTTGGTCGCCTAAAAATGTCTTATTCAATGTTCGGTTGTACTTAGCTCCACCCTCTCGTGTCACTTCTGGTTGCAAAAAAAACAAGATGGCGACGGTCAAAAATGCCGAACCGGAGGCTTCAAAGCGGCAGTTCACAAACCAATGAGTGACATACGTCCACTTCTAATATAGAGTCTGAGTACAACCTACAGAAAACTGAGTCCCACCCACACTGTTTAGTTAATTGACAAGTGATTTCTGGGAAGTGCAGTGCACAGACCCAACAACAGCGGGACCTTCACAGTCACCACAGCCCCGTATTTGGATATTTACTCTCCCTCAGAATCCTGCATTTAATATTTCAGTGCCAGTAATTTAATGCAGGGCTCGGCCGAGAGCTCCAGAGACTCGTATATTTTACTCTCTTGGGCGAAAACGAGAGGAGGCAGAGGAGATTTGTTAGGGAGCTGTGTGAGAGAGGAATCTGCATTTTAATTGATTTCGGGCAGGATATTTTTAAATTTATGTGAACATGAATAAATTATTCATGCGTAGGAATATGTGTGTGTATTAATGGTGTCACTGTCAGATAGTGTAATTACTGTAAATGTTTCTTCTGTGTTTCTATAGAAACAGTGTGAATTAGTGGGCTTATTCTGCAGTCTGCTGCTGTGTGAGTTATTTTGTGCTCCTCTAACATTAATAGTAACAACGGTAATTCCCTGCAGCTATACCAAACGGTGGTGTCAAGTACAGGCCACTGAAATCAACTGCTCTGACATCACCTCGCTACACCGGGAGTGTGTGTGCGTGTGCATAATTATACGTGTGTGTGCTGGCGGTCCAATCATAAGGTCAGGGTGACTCAGGCACTCACCTGTTTGTTACAGTCTCTATCTAACTTTGTCTCTCTCCCTCTCTCTTTGTCTCTCTGCAGCAGAGGGCTGCTTTCACCCATGGCTGCACACACTCGTCGAGCGTGCTCAGCATAGCGAACGGACACACACACACACTCACGCTCAGACACATGCGGGCAGCAGCAGTAATTAACAGCTAACTGCGAAAAGCCATTATCATTACAGGAACGAGGTGGGATCAGACGCTCCCACCTACATAATGGACAATTAGTCTCCGCATCGTCACGCGTCCAGCAGAAAACTCTTTTCAGGAACGGAGGCAACGTCTACTAGTTCTGCACCGACATCAGTGTATTTCTCACCGAAGCCTTTTTTTCTCACGCCGGAGATGTTTGATGGGAGTCATTGTTATAATTTGCAGCACAAAATGGATTTCACTTCTATTTTTCTTTTTCTTTCAAACGCTCGTGGCATTTCACAAGACATTATCGATGGTTTGGCCGGGACCCCAAGGTCAGCAAAAGCTTTCTTTGAATAAAAAAGACAATTTCAGTTCTGTCAGAAGAAATAGGCTAAATGTTAAAGGGACTGTTTGTAAGAATCAGAAATGCTTGTTAACAGCGACACCTGTGGCCGTTAAGTCAACGAAAGTCAGCGTCCTGTCACTTGTACTCGCTCTACATAGACATGAAGGGGCATCAATCAAAACAGTGAGGCGACACACGTCAGCTAAAACCACAATATCACTCTATATTTCACCTGCTTGGCAGTAATGTTAGCTGACCAGACGAAGGTCTCTCCATGAATCAATGCTGATCCTAGTGTTGGCTTTTCCTGCCTTAGCCTCCTGACTGCGGCTGGAGGGAACAGGGGAGACACTGGAGTCTTGGTCGGAGACGATAACGTTTCTCTCTGCGGAGCCCCGTCACTTCACAAGACACTGGAAAACTCTGTTGGTCTGGAGGAGCTGCAGCAGTTATTTCTGCACAAACGTCCACTGTACATTCACTAGATATTCTCAGAGCTAAACTAACTCTTCTGCAGTGTGTAGTGTGCGTGCATGCACGTGAGAGTGGAGCGAGAACGAGCACGGTGTGTGAGTGAAGGCAAGCAGGCAAAGGAGCAGAGGAGCAGAGTACAGCAGAGACTGCGGTCCTGGAGACCAAAGCCACGGTCTCCCCCGTGTCCTCTGACCGTGGCCAACACTGTTTAACAGACGGGCTTCACTAGATAGAACTTTGCGATTTGGTGCTTCCATGTAGTTTGTGTTGGAGTCTGAGTCTGAACAGCGTAGCCACACACGAGCGCATGGGACACCGACCCGTAATGATTTATACGTGTAAGAAGTTACAAACAGTCCCTTTAACATAAATGCTAACATCACATACAAAGTAGGGCTGTGTATGCCATGATGCAGGGGTCACGATTCAATATATTGTGATTTTTTTAAATCTAATTTAAGGAAAGCTTTTTTTTAAGCAATCAGAACAATGGGATCTGCATTTGCATTTATCACAGTCCCCATAACAACATCATAGCAAATTCAGATAGATGCATTCAAACTCCAATCTGTAAATAGCTTCTTTCTCTGCTTGTTGAGTTGATTTCAGAGGGCAAAGTATTCCCAAAGTAAGTTGAGGTGATCTGATTTGACTTTTTACCTGATCTCCTTTAATCTCTTGTGGTTTACGGGATTGATTCCACTTTGTCACCGTGTAATGGGTAATCTTAGCTGGAGTGCATTTTGAAATTAAACATCCCGGGCGCGTCTGCTATCCAGAGATGAATGCATTACTGGCCAGACAAATTGGGTGAAATTGCCCCCCCCCCACTACTCCAGACTGGGCTAATGGAGCCACTATGAAGGCCATGGTCAAACCGCCCCGCATGGCCGCTGCTGAAATGGATCCCTGCCACTTCACAGATAATACTTGCTACGAAACATTGTGTCTTGATTTTTCTCTCTCTTTGCCCAGATGTCTTTCCACATAAGAAATTTTAGACAATATCAGAGTAATTCATAGAATCGTGGAGCATAATGTGGTAAATTGCGTGCTGTATTTCACTCCACAGATGATTGGAGGGTTTTAAGGATTTCGTGCAGGATGTAGCGTCTTACCAGAGACTTATATATGAGTCACGATTGTGTGTGTGTGTCTCTGCGGTGGTGTGTGTATAGGGTTTTTATTCCTCTTCAAGGTTAAAATGGAAATCCACACCGTGCATATTAGTCAGGCTATATATCTCCTTTAGCTCCGTACTTCTCCTCCTTTCTCATAGCATCCCCTTGTTCCCTCTGCTCACTGCTCCGTTTCATGCTTTCTCCTTCCTTTTGTTGTCAGCCACATCGTAAATATAAACTCCTCTCCTCCTCTCTTCCTCTCCTTTCCTCTCCTCTCCTCTCACAGCCTCGTCCTCTATCGATTGTGTCTCCCGTTAATTAACAGAATTTATTCCTTAATGAGCCAAACACTGATTAGCTTGTTCTAGTCGTAGAAACAACCTCTTGTGATGCTTCAGACGGACCTTCAAACACGAGGTCAGAATAATCAGACTGTACTCAGACCACGGTGCCTCGCCGTGGCACCGCTGCCGATTTGAGCTATAGCTGTGCAGCCCAGAGAGGTTTTGCACCAAACGTCTGGAAAATAGCCGGTTCTGCTGCCAACCTTTACCTCACAGACAAAAGAGTATCAAGGGGGTGAGTTGGGATTCCTGAGGAAATGGGGCTTATGTTTCAGACATGTCTTTCAGTGAAAGGTTTCCTATGGAGGAGAGAGGAAACATTTGTGTGTCAGAACAGCGAACCTCCTGTTGTTTATCCAGTGATGCAGCAGTCAGCTGGTTCAGGCCTCAGCACATCACACAGACCAGTCTTCTCTCTCATATTACTTTAGCACTCCATTTACACTTCATGTGTCTTAGATGGCTACCCGATATTTAAAGTGTAAGAAGCATTAGATGTGGATTGCAATCGGAAACACATTCTAACCAGATGCTGAAAGGGTGTTAATGCATCTGTGTCTACCAATATGCAATTTTTACTCCTCCCAAGTGTAACTACATCCGTTATAGCAGCTGAAGTGCCTCTGAAGTGACACTGACATTAAATCTCCCCGGCCGAGTATCCCCAACAAATTGCGTCCATATTGGGTGATTCCACACCTCAAGATTTACGTCCAGTGCTGAGGTTTGGTGCCGATAGATCGCTGCAGGAATGAGTCCTAAAACCAGGAAATGAGTTAGCATTTTAGCACGTCTGGTTCCCTCGTCTGGAAGTCAATGGCTTTTTAGTTAGATGCCTGAAATAAGGTCTGTGGTCGACACAAGCTGAAGAGATTTTAATGTTTTGCTGTGCGATATGAAATACATCAATAAATACCCCACTAGTGAACGTTGAAGCTTTTACGTGTCTTAAAAAAGGCGGTTGCTAACAAGTTGCTAAAACGTCATGATGCCGACTCATCCTCCTTTTCGTTGTTTTATACTCGCGTTCATGTAACCGTGGTGTAGTTCATCTATAGCCTAACATTAGCTTTTTACTTCTGGCGATTGCATTTACGCTTCAAAAATAATAAAAGGGGTGTTCATTAGTGGAGATTATCTTGCTGAACAAAACGTGTAAGTATCTTAAAAGTTTGTGCGTTTGCCACAGAGCTGAGGGAACCCAGGGAGATGCTAACTTCCTGTTTGGCCTACAAAAATCCGTCATCCCTGGAGCACTCTATGTAGGAAGTAGTGTGATCTCAGGCATGTGCCATGTAGCCATAGAGGTATTATAAAAACTGGATACCGGACCCCAAGATGGCGCCTATTCAGTCCAATGAGAATTGCTTGCCTGGTGCATACGCTAATAAAGTTTCTAGCTTCCGGGTTTACTTCCAGGTTAATATGGGGCCCACTGAATATGAGCAGTAGTGTTTCTCCTGCTGACCCTGCTTTCGGGGAAAATGCTTTTTGGGCTGCAGGGGGATTTTTTGCTGCAATACCGTGAGTGACCACTGGAAAAAGGTCTTATTTTACATCCATGCATGTAGCATGTCTGACGTTCATGCAGGAGACTGGAGTTTGTCAGCAACAGCGCTGGGCTGTGGGGTGATTTTCACAAAGTGGCATGCCACGTGACTCCCACTTGCCCAAAATATCTTATAGAAACCAAAGCATCCTTTTATTTATGTTGTTAATATAGTGAGTACAAGTGGGCAACAGTGTGGGGGATTCTTTAGTATCCTTGGTCAAGATTTTGGCTGGAAAATGATTTGTTCTGAGCATTACAAATGCTCCCAAATTACCCTCATTACTCCCAAATTGAACCATTAAGTGGAAATGAAATAGTAGTTTTTGGCCATTCTTTGGAATGAATGGAGCGCCATCTTAGAACACGACATCTCGTTCTTTTAATGCATCCATAATCTCCACAGATTTGAATCATGTGCCAGACGTGCACGACAGATGCAATCAGATATGTGATCAACCTTTAGTGTAACCTAAAGTGAGTTCACTGCTCCTGGATTTCATCTGGATGTGACACACCTGAAGGTGTTAGAGGGGCTTAGGAACATCTATAGATGTATCTTCAGAGCTCACAGGGATGTAAAGCAATGTTTGGGTGTATAAGTCTCATCTAAGTCCTGCCCCCTTCTCTAATCAATGCCAGCTAACTCCTTCCACTGAGCTCCCCAGATAGTCAATAAAGACACAGTGCAGAGTGAAGTGAGGTTGTTGACATCATTTAAAAAGATGAACAGTCGAGGATGAATCTGAAGAGAGGGGATTCATGCGAAATAGTGTCACGTCCACGATCTCTCACACTGCTGTCCAGTTCCATCGGTGTGTATGTGTGTGTGGGGGTAGGTGTGTGACCTTGAGGTAACGAGGTCCATTCAGCTGTTGATTGCCAGGCTCTCCCTGGCGTCGCCGCTGGTAATGCCGTGCATTGATTCGCTGCCAAGCCTCCAAAAATGTCCCCCCTTCCTAATCTAAATCTATCTCCCTCTCGCTTTTTTGTCCCCTCTTTCTTTCTTTCGACGCCTTCCTTCCCTCCCTCCCTCTCTCCTGTCTTTGTCCCTATCTCCCCGGCCTCTCGTTCTGTCCTCCAACTGGATTTAACCGCCAGCCTCGCTCATCTGTGGCTAAGCCCTCGCTACCGTGTGTGTGTTACTGCGCTAATTGTACCTGTTAAGTCTTGCCAACCTCATTGCTCAACCGTCCTAGTCATTACAACTCTGACAGTAAAGGTCTATCCACATGCATTTGCATTTTACAGTCATTGTGTCTGTGAAGAAGATATAAACTGATGTGTGTTCATGTGTGTGTGTGTACCTGTTACAGCCCTATTCAACCTGGCAGGAACAATGAGTATTCCCTTCGTCATAATGCAAGTAAACTACAACTAGTTCACACCATGTACAGCCAGTGTGCTCCCTCTCTTTTCACTCTGATATCCCACAGTATGCCCACCCACACACACACCCTCTCACACACATGAATAGAGCTATACCCTCCCACTCACAGTTACAGCAGGGACACTGTCACTGGTTTTGTTGGGCAGATTGCAAGCTCAGATGCACGTTTTGGATCTTATTTGGGAGTTTTTTTAGGGAAAATAGAGAGAGAGGGAAAGAGAAAGTGGATACTAAAAATAGAATACAACATCAATAGTGTTTTCGCTAGAGAGTATTTTCATTAGATTCCCTGATCCACACTTTTTCAGCGACTTGAACCACTGATCTTTACACCACGAGTCAAATTGAAAATGTGCCCTCAAGCCTTTCGACCTTCTATGCTACCGAAAAAAAAAGGACCACAACACACACAGTCCAGACAGGATCTCTTCACACTTCTACTAAGCATAACACTCTGTGTATCAGGGGATCCACTGTGTGTGTTGCTTCAGCTTGTTATTGTAATCTCCATTTAACAGTCTAATTTATGAGGAAAACCTTCTTATCTAATTGATTTAGTTAATGAATAATCCCTATCAATAATCTGCTAACATTACTCTGGTTTCTCCCATCTGGCTGACACACACACTTCTCACACACACTCACACACACACATATTGAGTGCATCACCCACTCATTTCATCCCCATAATGATAATGATAATAACTGTCCCATCCCATTAATCACTGTGGTAACGCCACAACAGCACAGAGCCTCTTCAGTCTCTGCTCCCCACTCTCATTTTGCTTTTTTTTAATGGTCTAATGATCCCGTCTTTCATTTGAGTATAACACTGCGTGACGGGTTCGCTCTTTTTTACACTGCACTCAAGATAAGTGCTGTCCAACTCATTGTTCAGCATTAGTGACAAAATATTGTGTATCGCTGCATCACGCCGCTGCTGAAAATGTACTTTATGAATGTTCTTTTTCCTCTTAAATGTGCAAACAATTTGTATGGATTCAGTTCTGTGGGATCTTCTATCACTGACACGAAGCAATTTATGTCAGAACTTTTTATAAATTATTGAATGAATATGCAAATGTCACTGTTATCTATATTCCTTTGTGGTCATTTCACATCTCTTTCTGGTTGTTTTGGATCTCTCTGTGGTCATCATGTGTCTCTTTGCGGCCATTTTGCATCCTTTAGTCTCTTTGTGGTCATTTTGCATCCATCTGTGGTCATCATGTGTGTCTTTGTGATCGTTTTGCATCCTTTAGTCTCTTTGTGGTCATTTTGCATCCATCTGTGGTCATCATGTGTGTCTTTGTGATCGTTTTGCATCCTTTAGTCTCTTTGTGGTCGTTTTGCATAATTTTGTGGTCATCTTGCATCTCTCTGTGGTCATCATGTGTCTTTTTGTGGTCATTTTGCATCCTTTAGTCTCTTTGTGGTAATTTTGCATCTGTCTGTGGTCATCATAAGTCTCTTTATGGTCATTTTGCATCCTTTAGTGTCTTTGTGGTCGTTTTGCATCATTTTCTGGTCATTTTGCATCTCTCTGTGGTCATCATGAGTCTCTTTGTGGTAATTTTGCGTCCTTTAGTCTCTTTGTGGTCATTTTGCATCTCTCTGTGTTCATCATGTGTCTCTTTGTGGTCATTTTGCATAATTTTCTGGTCATTTTGCATCTCTTTGTTTTAATCATGTGTCTCTTTGTGGTCATTTTGCATCCTTTAGTGTCTTTGTGGTCGTTTTGCATCATTTTCTGGTAATTTTGCATCTCTCTGTGGTCATCATGAGTCTCTTTGTGGTCATTTTGCATCCTTTAGTGTCTTTGTGGTCGTTTTGCATCATTTTCTGGTCATTTTGCATCTCTCTGTGGTCATCATGAGTCTCTTTGTGGTCGTTTTGCATCCTTTAGTGTCTTTGTGGTCGTTTTGCATCATTTTCTGGTCATTTTGCATCTCTCTGTGGTCATCATGTGTCTCTTTGTGGTCGTTTTGCATTTTTTCATGGTTTTTCATAGTTGCTATGCATCTCTTTGTGGTTGTTTCGAGCCTCTTTGTGGTGATTTTGTCTCTCTTTCTGTGACATTTTGAAAGTGATGCCCAGGGGCCCCGTAACACCTTTGGCCCGTGTGCTCGATTGTGGATCCCTGGCGCCGGCCAGTAATCCATCCGTGGGTGACGGGCAAAGAATGAAAGCACGGACGGACAGAGAGAACTAAAGAGAAACCGAGAACATAGATACAGTCCATATATAGACACTGGAAAGTGACAACAATAAGTACGAGAGTGTGGAAAATGGTTGGCTTAAGGAACATGATTGGCCTATGCTGTTACCACGGCGACTAATGGGATACCAAAGTAATTATAACTGTATAGCATGAAGAGCGTGGGTGACGCTGTGTAAAAAGATAAAGATAAGAGTTAGTGTTTAAAGGGCAGAGAGGAAAATTACATGTTGGTAAGGTGTGTGTGTGTGTGTGTGTTTGACATGAAGAAATGTGAGTGTGCATTGACAGGTATACTGCGTGTGTGCTTACTTCACTAGTGAGGGATATAAGAGAGACATCAGGAGGGATTAATGCAGCTTCCAATGATTGTTCTTGTGCTTATTTTCTCTCCCTCTTTCCCTCTCCCCCTTTTCTCCCTCCATTCTCCCTCCATTCTCCCCCTCCGATGTTTGAGTAAATGGCCTCTGTCCCTCCTCTAAGCTCTCAGTGACAAGGGGATTTTCTTTAGCCTTTTTATTAAGATTGCTGTTATTTGTCTCACAAGAGAGAGGGCAGGACAGAGGGAGAGATGGAGGGAGGAGGAGGAGGAGGAGGAGGAGAGGATTGGATTAAAGGCAGAAAGACAGAATGAAAGAGGTTGAAGAGGTTTGACGCTAAAAGACGAGGTTGGGAGATTTTAGTTAGTGGAGGAGGTAGAATAAGGGAGTAAGTGTAAAGGAAAACGAGGATTGCGAAAGAGAGAAGCGGGGGGGGGAAAGAGCAAATGCAATGGGGGAGAAATGGGTGAGGACGAGCGGAAAGAAAAGGGGAACGGAAGCAAGAGAAACTTGCATCATCCATGTAAAACAAGCCCGGGGGACGAGGGGGATGTGATGTGATGATAAACTCTTCACCCTCACAGACTCATACATGATTTCATTCACTTCGTGTTGACCAGCCTTGGTCACAGATGTAACTGGAGTCCTTGGTTGTGCTCAGTTTGCTCACTGGCAGTCTCTACAGCTTCTACCTGTGATCTTTCTAAAGTTTTATCAACCTTGTATCCATGTTTCTAAAGGCCTGGCTGCTAATGGACAGGATGTGTTGTGCTGGTTAACTCACTTTTGGTTTGAAAGTTGAATAACTACAGAGCCAATTAAAGGTACCCTGTGGAGTTTTTGACCACTAGTAGTGCTATGGAGCAGTGTTTTTATTAGGGCTGTCAAAGTTAACACCATAATAACGCGTTAATTGGGGTGCAGTTTACCATGTTATAGCATATTTTGTATGCTAAATGCAGTACCTGTGAGGGTTTAGGACAATATTTGTCATTGTTTTGTGTTGGTAATTGATTCCCAATAATAAATTTATACATACATTTGCATAAAGTGAGCATATTTGAGTATTAAATACTAGACAAAATCTCTCTTTATTAATCGATCCTAGTTTTTATGAGTGAGTCGGCAATGCGCCAACAAAGGCAGGGAAGAAGAAGACATGGATGTAGTCAATGCATAATTTAAAGGAGCAGTGTGTAGCATTTAGGGGGATCTATTTGCAGAAATGGTATATAATATTAATAAGTATGTTTTCTTTAGTGTATAATCACCTGAAAATAAGAATTGTTACCATAGAATGAGCGGTTTATATCTACATACGGAACGGGTCCTATTCGTGAGGCCAGCGGCCATGTTTCTACAGTAGCCCAGAAGAGACAAACACTAGCTTTAGATGCCATTTGCATTTTTGCGTTGGACACTGTAGTTCTCCTACACTCTTAGCACAAGGAAGAAGTTTCAGCTGGTTGCAATCTGCAACCACACAGCTAGATGCCACCTACAGCACCTTTAAGATATTAAAAAAGAGGAAGGAAATTTCATTATTTTAGCTCTCAAGAATACACACAATGCATTTCAGACAAAACACACAATTGCATAGTGTTATTTTTTTCATATTGCTTGATTAGCTACACGCACATTTCCTCACACCTACACACACACATATACATACTGTATATGCATGCCCACCAACGCTACTGCCTAAAATCAAGCTTATTTATGCACTCTTCCTGAGTTAAGTATCCCAACAAATTAATTTCCACCTCCAGATTTCTCTGATTTTCATGCCCACTGGCCTCTCACACACACCCCTTAAAAAAAATATCCTTGCATACATACTTTACATACACGCAAACCACACACAGCCTTCATCATATCACGCATCATCTTCTTTTGTTTTTATGTCACAGCCCATTAAAACCCTTTTAACCCCATTTGGCTGATGTCCTCGCCCACACAAACTTCCACATGTTTATGCAGCACGCAGATGAAGTGACAGAAGGAGAGAAGAGTGAGAACTTTGGCTGCGGGCCCCGTATCCTTTGACAGTTTTATTTGACAGAAGAACGCAAAACGGCATTTTAAAATGTTACATTTCCTCACAGAAGATTTAAAAAAAAACATTAAAACACTGAAGAGAGACAAAAAGACATAAAGGGAAAGGAAGAGAGTGGAGAAGTTTTATTGCTTGAGGCAGGATAACATTAACCCAGACTGACTTGGTACCCCGTGGTGACATTCTTATGCTGCAATTGAAGGAGCCAGACTCTTCTGGGGGCAGAGAACAGCAGGACTCTGTACTCTCAACTCATGAACTTCACTTCACCTTCTCCTGTTCCTTAAATTATTCTGAGGCAGATGAATCATCTTCCTTATAGCAACATGACAAAAAAAAACAGGTAGTGTTTTCAAAGAGGTGGTTGTTGAGGGAGAAAGATAGGATATGAATAAGGTTGTGAACAAAAGCTGTGGGATTATACAATATATGCATTACACTCTCTCTGTCTTAACCTTCGTGACCTTGGCTAGAGGCTTGATCCGACTTTCTGTGCGTCATATGACAAAAGCTGACATCTATACATTACATGCAGTTCTCTGTCTCTGTGTATGTGTGTGTGTGTGTGTGTGTGTTTGTGTGTGTGTGTGTGGCTGTATGTCCATGGTTTTGTGTCTGGTCAGTTCTATGCATGATGCATCTTGTGACAGTGTGAGAGAGTGTGCGTGTTTGTCCTCAGAGTGATGGATGAGCTCTGTGGCAGATCGATGTTGAGCGCAGTCCTGCAGGGAGAAACATTGAGTGACCACCAGAGTACTGACCACACACACACACACACACACACACACACACACACACACACACACACACTGCTGACAGCTTGCAACTGTTGGTCACTGATATATTTTTGTTAATTTCAATAAACTTTGGGGAAAATCTGTCTGAAATATTAAATGTTTTTTTTTTAATTAGATCTTACTCCCAGAAATGATTCGCTAAAATGTTGCACCTTATTTTACTTTACATGACTGTGCAGCAACCCACCATCAGGCTTTCCTCCCAGAATAAAAGGAAAGTAGGTGCATCAGTGGGTGCTCTAAGCTCCAGTGGGGGATGCGTTTGCAAGCACTGTAAATCCAGCCCAGTCGCAAAGGAAAAATATTGGCATTGCAAACCATGGATACGTTGAATGTCAACTTTTATTTTATTTTTTTTTCATTCAGTCAGAGCAAGCGTATATCGAAACGACCGCTATTGAAGTATATCAAGCGAGAAAGTCCACCAAGGGTGGGTGGGTGGGAGAGGTGGTGCATGGGTCAAACAAACACAGGACTTGATCCAAGAAGACCGCTGTTCAGGTCCTGTGTGAAACCAAAGGTAAACGTTGACTTTACATAAGAAAGTCTGCTGAGGGCGGTTGTTATTTATTTACGCTAGATGCGTTGTTACGTTAAGGGTGTTACGTTACGGTTGATACGTTGTATCGTTAGGTAACATTGTTAGGTTACTGTTGTTACGTTACAGTTGTTACGTTACGGTTGATACATTACGGTTGATACGTTAGTGTTGTTACATCACAGTAAATATGTTGCATTGTTAGGTTACTATGTTAGGTTACATTGTTACGTTGCGGTTAATAAGTTACGGTTGATACGTAACAGTTGATACGTTACGGTTGATACGTTGCATTGTTAAGTTACATTGTTAAGTTACATTGTTCCGTTACGGTTGATACGTTACGGTTGATACATTACAGTTGATATGTGCATTGTTAGGTTACTATGTTAGGTTACATTGTTACATTATGGTTGATACATTACGGTTGATATGTTACGATTGATGCGTTATGGTTGATGCGTTACGGTTGATACGTTACGGTTGATACGTTACAGTTGATACATTGCATTGTTAGGTTACATGATGTTTTTTATAACCTTAACCAAGTAGTTTTGTTGCTTAAACCTAACCAATCGTTTCACAACGTTGGCATTGTGCGTTTCTGCAAGAGTGATACGAGGCTGATGTGCAACTTGTTAATGAAAACTATTTTAGATTCTGAAACGTCGACGTGTCCGTGGTTTGCAGAAACGTACAAATCCAACATTTTTTTCTGGCGACTTGGTTAGTAAAACTGTGCTGTACTCTACAGTTTGTGCAACATTTCAACATTTCCTCTAGGAATGTCTAGACTTAGTGGGGTGCAGTTACTGGCAGCTATAAATATTTAAACCTGTCTGAAATGTCTGAGTCTTTTGTGGGAATCAGCTTTTTTTTGTCATAACTGCTCAATCTATATGTGTAACATCTCATAGTAGCAGTGAATGTAGAAGACAGCTGTCAGTCTGTCTGCAGATTGCATCCACTATCCTCTTCAGACCCACGCACGCTACACAAACACTCTTCGTAAACTGAAAGCTCAGTGATGCATGTGCGGCATTCGTATACGTTCGGAGGGGACAGCCAGGCTGCATCCCTGATGTCTTTCTTTTCGTTCCACTGGGTTGCGTTCGCCATCGCCTTAAATCTGCACTGTGCTCCGGAGTATGGGCAGCACTTCGCAGCGCTCTCTAACATGCTTGGACAGCTGTATCCACGGCCCAGTGGGGCGCGTTCGCTATCGCCCTTAAATCTGCCTAATTACGCATCTCATCAGCTCTTCAGCCGCTCGATAGCTGTAATCCCAGAGCCACACACACACTCACGCACTGCCTCTCTTTCCCCACCTCCTTTCTTTATCTCTGTGCATCTCCTCCCTGCTCTTCTTGGGTTTTATCTCAGGGCTTTCATTTCTTTTTCTCAATACCTTTCTCTCCACCCCTCCCTCTCTGTTGCATCATCCTCCTCTCCTCATCTCTCCTCTAATCTTGTCCTACCCAAGTAACCAAGCTCTTTGAGCTCTGTGTACCACAGGCAGCCAGCGCCGCTGCTCCCCCCTCCCTCTATAACTGCTCCCTCCTGGGTTTGCCTCGCCGCCTCATTGCCTCCCCCACCACCAAACCCCCACTCCCCAGCCTGGAGCTTCCACGGCTGCAGCCAAAGATCAGTCACGCATGCACATTCACACACACACATATAACCACGCACACGCTTGCACCAAGCAAATTGTCGCACACACACGCACACACACACATACACACACACACTGCACAACACCAGTAAAGTTGCAGGGAACAGTCTGCGCGCACACACACACACACACACACACTGAAGATATGAGCAAGATCAGTCACGCTGGCTTCATCTTGTTCCCCTCCACTCTCTGCGGAGGAGAGATAATAACTTTGTTAGAGAAGGAAAGAGAGAGGGAAAGAGAGATAGATAGCGGAGAGAGGAAAAAGGAGGAGTCCTGGGAGAAGTTAGAGGGACGGATGGGGACGGGGAAGATGGAGGAGATTGTGATAGAGAGGGAAAGAGAGAATGCACAGTTCTTCATATATTCAGATTTAAAGTGGTGGATAAATAGAGCCTGATCTCCTCCTGCAGGTCACTTCAGAGTTGAAGGGCCCAGACAGCAAAGTCCTAGTCTTATACTGACAAAGATACCAGGATCTCAGCCTGCACTCATGATGGTGAATGAAACATATGGGAGCTAAGTGCACAACAATTTCCCCTCGGGATAAATAAAATTATAACCAGCGGGTAAACTCTGGGTCTGAAAAGTGAAGCCTATGTGGAAGTTCATTCTCTCTAACAGCCAGCAGGGGGCGACTCCTCTGGTTGCTAAAAGAAGTCTGATTGTATAGAAGTCTATGAGAAAATGAGCCTACTTCTCTCTTGATTTATTACCTCAGTAAACATTGTAAAGAGTTTATGGTTTCAGTCGCTAGTTTCAAGTCTTCTTCAATACAGCATGATGTTCATTTAGTAAATTATGGTCCCTTTTAGAGTCAGATAGACCATAAAGTAGGGGGTGCTTTAGGGCGGGGCTACCTTGTGATTGACAGGTTGCTATCATGACGTTTCCGGTCTGGGAGTTGTGTCTGTGTCTTTGTCTTACAACTTTAACCCTTTCACAGTGTGTTTTCAGTTCATGAAAGTTAATTGTAACATTTTGGTCTCTAAGCAATGTCTTACTCAGCGTTCGTTTGTACTTAGCTCCACCCTCTTGTGTCATTTCTGGTTGCAAAAAAACAAGATGGCTACGGCCAGAAACCAGGATGGCGACGGCCAAAATCCCGAACTCGAGGCTTCGAAACAGTAGTCCACAAACAAATGGATGATGTCACAGTGATTATGTCCACTTATCTTCCATTTGTGCTTGCAAAGGGATCATTAAAATGCACTCTAACTCCCCATTCACGGAAATTTATTGGGATTGGAACCTTCAAACGGTAGCCTGGTACATGATTCAAAACTCACCTCCAGAGAGACTAGAGAAAGCAATGAAAGAAATCTATGTGTGGTCCACAGAGAGCGTATAAATCCAGGTCCAACCACTATTGTGTTGTAGTTATATAAACTGTCTTTATCTGGAGGGCAAAGAGATATTACAATAACACTACCTACGCCTTTGTAGGTCACACTTTCCTCTGGGAGTCACAGGTGATTTGCACTGAAAACAGTGATATGATCTCACTTCAGTTCTTCTAGTTCCTCAATATTAGGTCATATGACTTGTTATGGTGGTGTTAGCAGGGTGAAAGGATGGAGGATGGAGAAAAAGAGAGGACAAGGCGGTGCGGACTATAATGGAAGTGGGAATGCTAGCTGAGCCCATGAAGATGTGGTGAATCAAATGTCATTTAACCAGAGACATTAGCCCCCTGCAGTGAGTGTGTGTGTGAGTGAGCGTGTGTGTGAGCGGTGATTCATGGTGCCAAACGAGGAAGAGCAGCGAAACACAGCTGATGTGATATGAGTCAACAACCATGGTCAATGCTCTTACTGCTTTCAATAAACGGGCTGGGTCCAAGCTTGTGTGTGTGTGTGTGTGTGTGTGTGTGTGTGTGTGTGTGTGTGTGTGTGTGTGTGTGTGTGTGTGTGTGTGTGTGTGTGTGCGTGTGTGTGTGTGTGCGATGTGCTTCACAGTGGGTGTGAATATGTGCGTTGTCTGCCTTCATCTCGTCCTCCAGGCCCTCTGGCACATGCTTAACATTTTCCAAATTCATTTTTGATGCAGACGTCGTCGTTCCGGTTTATTCCGCTGTTGCTTCTCCAGGCACATAATTTATTTCGGTCAGTACTGTTTATTGTTGTGGTGTCCTTTCTTTTTTATTGCTTTTAAGATAAGAGATTTTCATTCTTACCTCCATTATTCCCAGGGCCGTAACGTTATAATCCATAAGATTTTGGTCCTGGTTGCTTTGGCGACACCACTGGTCACTGGTGTTAATAGCAACTTTGTCCAAATGTAGAACAGAAGAGCAACCGGTAATGTCTACTTACAAACAAACTCATGTTGTTGTAACACATTTGTGCCAAAAGACTATATTTAATATAATAAGGAAAAATGCCACAACATTTGTTCTCATTGGCCAAAAGTCTTGAAATTTGGTATGGACATACTTTGGTAAAGTATCTAAAAGTACAACTTAGGAATTTTTATGTCACATGAAAAATCACACTTTTATTAATAGTCAGAGTTAGGAATTTTGAAATAAATTAGGAAAAACATTAACATTGTGTTTATTAAATGTTTTTCATATGACATTTTTTTACACTACATATACATGTATGTGCATATCATTGATATTCAACTTGTTCTGAGTTTACAGATACCAAACTATTGATTGTGGTCCTTGCAGTTTCTGAGACACAGACTTTTTCTGATCATACTATATCCAGTATTTAGGCACATGGGACTACTGTTTTTTTCCTATAATATAATGGAGTCTATGGCAAAAACAGTAGTCCCATGTGCCCAAATACTAGATGAAACTGTTTGACCAATTTTGAAAATTTCTTCACATTTGTGCAAAGGCAAACCTAGAGAGCACAAATACAAAATTTTAGTTGCGGTCACAAATGGGTTAATAAGCAATATTTAACTGATCCGCTGTCAAAAAATGCCCAGAATGTCCGTTATCTTGTTTTGTAGAAGCATTTTTTTAATGTTTTTTTTTCACAATAAAAGCCACCCTGTGATTAGCGAGTCAAATGCTTTTAATGTGAAACAGCAGCAAATGTAGGGTTCACATTAGCAGTAACTTAATGCTGCTCAGACTCGGCATTAGGAAAGTGACACAGTAACGCTGGATAAGCATACATTGTTTCCTCAGTTTGAATCCAGCGCGGGAATGGCGGACTCCGCCACTAACAATCACAACTATTATGTAGAGAAGTAATTTACAGAATGTAAATACAATGAATGGCTAGTGTTAGAATAAAACACTAACCATAAATAATAACAAAAACAATCTTACAGGTTATAACTTTAAGAAGACTTGCGTAGCATTAGCTGTTCTGTTTCTGACTTTTCCTTTAAAATATACTGTATTGCAGGAGTTAACATACATTTACATTTGTTTACATATGATGTTGTTAATTATTTTATAGTAAAAAAGTAAAAATTGATAGTAAATTATAATGAAATAAAGAAAATAATAACATTAGTAAAAACAAGGAAAAGGTTAATGGATAACAAACAAAACACTTTTATTTTAAGACATTTGCCACCTTGCTTAGGCAGTAAAAGTCTCTCTTCTCTTCTCTTCTCTTCTCTTCTCTTCATCTCCCTCATTATCTGCTTGTCATATCACTGTCTTCCATCCATCCTTTCACCTGCGAAGACGTTGTAAACACACATCATCCAATCATCGAATAATGTGCCTCAATACTCACACATACACACTGTGAACACCTGTTGGCTTGATTAAATAAGCAGAACATCTTCACAGCTGTGTGATCTTGTGACTGCGTCAACGGATTGTACAGTTTGTGTGTTGGGAGTGTAAACATGCATTTACATACAGCACATGTCTGCGTACACGTGAGCATCGCCGTCAGTCTTGAGACAAGTCGGGACAGGTCGTGGTGTGTGTGATCTGTCAGAATGACTCATGTTCCATAAGGGCTTTCCCTTGGGGAAATAAGGAACATACACACATATAGATATATACATGCACAAGGAATAAGAAGTAATTTCAAGCTCTGGAATGGTGTCATCGTTTGGTATATTAAAAAGACCAAAAAATGTGTTTTAATCTGCTGTACATATTTTTAGCATCATACGAGTCCCACAAGTTTACCCCCACTGATGTGTGCTGCAGTAAATCACTGATAAAAACATCAAAGTGTGCATCTTTCTTAGGATGTATAAATTAACAAGATAAAAGCATTCTCCATTTTCTTCAAGTGTGAAAAAGTCCCACTTAACTTCATGATAATTAATCAGTGTGGCATCTTGTGCATATGCTCCTATCAATCCTTTCTGCTTTCACAGTCGAGCTGACGCTTTTTCAACTAGTATTCTGCAAATTTCCACTTTTTCCTTTTTTTGTATTGATTTGCTCTTTCTGTCATGCAGCCTTGCACATTTTTATTAAAGGGTTGCACTCAAGTCGGGTCTGAAAAATGAAAGACAGTCTTGACTCAGCTCAAGAAAAGGCTAATGGCTTTTTCTTTCTCTTTTTTTTTTTTTTTTTTAGCACAAAATGCATCTACGGAAATTATAAATACTGTACCTTGACACAAAACTGAGCTCTTAATCTGCCGCAGCTGCACATTAGCCATTTAATTCTGTATTTAGCCACTGTGCATTTGAGTATTTAGAGTCAGTCAAGTTAAAGTACTATAAAAAAAGTGCACACCTCCCTTCCAGTAAGCAACCTTTGATACCTTTTTGTGTACCTTTGTGTCATCAAATGTACACATTGTGTACTAAGAATGGGACAGATTTGTTTACAGATGAGGTCGGATAGACCGGAGGTGTGAAAGAGAGAGCGAGCAGGAGCAGGGGATATGGAGAGGTGCTTGAGACGTGAAGTGGTGAGTGTATGTGTAGGCGGAGAGAGAAAGAGAGAGAGAGACGGAGGACGACAGGACATTAACTCACGTAGATACACGGAAAGAAAGTGAAGAGAGGACCAGACAGAAGAAGAGGGAGGTGGAGATGGACAAGATGGGAAAAGAGTGAGGGGGAAGAAAATAGGAGATTTAATGAAGCAGGTAAAAGACAAAGAGAGGAGAGGGAGAAGGCTGAGTGATACTGATGAACCGAGTCTGGAGAAAAAAGGGGACGTAAGGTAATTTTGGGGGCGTCTTGAGCATTATCACTAACAGAGTTTCCATTCACATCGCATCAGAAAAGTTTTATGGAAACGGCAAAATTCGATAAAACTTCCTTAATTGTGAAAAAGCTTGTACGCCCGCTTAAGATGGTTTTCGCCTTCACTGAAAAACAGTTGAAGAGTTGCTTGAGATGGATTATGAAAACGCCTCTTGAATACTTGAGGTTAGGCATTGACCTTGAATAGTTAAGGTTAGGATAGGTTGTCATGCAGCGAGTCTTGCGTGAGTTTTTGCAAGTTTTTGCCAGTTTTCGGAATTTGTGGGTTCCCTTCTAGACACGACCACGGTTAGATAGCCAAGCCGATTTGTTTTGTTTCCGGTTTGCAACCTCTACTTCATCTAGTCTGTTCACTGGTGGATTACAGCCATGCGTAGCCTATAGTGACGACTTCTGACCAAATCACGCACTAGCTGAGGTAATTCGCTCCAAACCACTTGATGAAAACGCGCCTAATTCACATTTCTTTTTTTGCGACATTTCAAAAGTTTGCTTAAAATCTGCTTGACAATTGGAATGGACACACGGCTACTGTTGAGTTTGTATACAGTGACGTGAAGATTATGATTACATTTAAACAAAATAGGTAATTTAAAGTTCTAAATCACCAGAATCTGTCAAGCAAATGGCCGATGAAAACTGCGTGTACGGTTGAAAGCGAGGTCAATGACTAAACATGACCATCTCAAGAGTTTTGCAACTTGTGGTTTACCTTCTAGACACGACCCTAAATAATGATTACTAGCGTGTAACACCACTGTCGGCAGTAGAGTTGCACTGTGGGTAATGTAGGTGCCAGTTACTTATAAAGGAAAATGAATAAGAATGCGTGGAATAAGAAAGACTGCAGCTTCAATTTTGACACTTTTCCTTTCGACAATGACAATGTTTGACAATGTTATAGGAGTGCGATGCTAAATCGGAGTCGGAGTACTTACATAATCACTCTAAGATAAAAAAGCTTACAGCAATCTGTGCTACAGGAGTGAAGTCTCAAAAGGAAGAAAGAACAAAGGAAAGGCAGAGAAGAAGAGAGAGACTAAGGGAGTGGAGGGGAAGCAGTAGCGGGATAGACGGCGGCGGAGAGGAGCGAGCCGACTATTGAAGTGACAGGTTGTTGTCAGAGCAGCGAGACCCTGGAAGATAGATGAAGACAGGGTCAGCAACTCCCCGCTAATGTCACGACAGATGACTAACTGTGCTTGTGTGTGTGTTGGTGTGTGTGTATGCGCGTATGTGTTTGAGTGAAGACAGGGTCAGCAATTTTTCGCCCAAGGCTGACTAACCCTGAGTGTGTGTGTGAGAGAGAGAGAGAGAGTATACTAGTACAAGGTCAGCAACTTCAGCACTACAAGGCTCGCTGACACCGTTTGTGTATTTGTCTTTGTGTTTTGTGGTGTATGTTTCATCTCCTCTCTGTGTGTGTGTGTGCGTGTGTTTTCATTGATTTGACCTAACACTGCCAGTTCAAACGGTTTCTCATCCTTTTTTTGGGTCCGTTTTCTCTCACAAAATATTAACTCTGGCCCAACTGACGAGCCGGCGATACTGCTGTATCTCAGCTAATGTTCACTGCCAGACACCGTATAGCAGCATGGCATCTGCAGCAAAGTACAGCATGCACTGCGTACACACATACACCGGTCTATAATGCCTTGATTCACACATCAAAGACTTGATTCAAGGCCATTGTTTCCACTAGAGAAATTCAGTTTGTCCACCTTTTAATGCGGCGGTTTGTGCTAAATAACTTGTTCATAGTGTTCACATGAGTGAATGCTCTGAGTTAAGAGAGCCATCAAAGTTTGAACGTTTTGCCCTTCACTGTGCACTCACACCAAAAGATTTATGAGCAGAGCGAGTGGGGAAGTTGGTGTCCTGAGCGTAACCTCTCCGGCAGCACTTCCTCCACGGCTTTAATGTTGAAAGACAAAATTGAATTGATTTTCGGGCACCTGGAGGGTCAGCGCAACAAGCTGTAAACACGCTAATGACACATTATGACCTTATAAAGTTGTTATAGCAGAAGTGTTGACAAACCGTTGCCTTTTAGACATCCAGCAGACGCAGAGCAACATTAGCATTCATTTCATTTTTGTTTTTGGCCACCTGGTGATTGAAAGTCCAACATTCACTCTCCTTTTAGCTCTGTTTTTGGTCTCCACCAACTCCTGAGAAAAGTATCTGGCTCTTTAGCAGCTAAACGCTCTGATATGTTCACCAGCTGGTCGCTAACTTTGTCTGCTGTTTTTCCGCATACAGTGGGTTTATCAGAGCTTTTTCACTGCAAACAGCTGCCTGCTGTGGCTGTAAATGACGCTGATGAGAGCAGGGAGACTGAGTCAAAAGTTGTGGGCCGTAAATTCAAAACAGTGAGCTGAAAGATGCTAAAACCCTCTGTAGAGTTCCCTTTCACTTTACACATAATAATTTGACCCGTTTTTCATAGAAAAATATCAGCCCTGTCTCCTAAAAATAACGTTCCCATACAACTAAATGGCATTCTCAATTACGTTTGGATGGGACACGTGTTTTGTCGCGGATTATCTTTGACATATCACAAATAGGCCGCAGCACGTAATGCAGTACAACGAGCGACATGAAAGCAGGTAAGGTAGTATATTGAGCGACCGCTAATGAACGTTACGTGGTATAATAATGAGTATAACAAGTGACAAAGTCTACTACAGGTGGGTGGGAGGGGTGTTGCATGGGTCAAACAAACACAGGAAGAGACCGCTGTTCGTGTCCCGTGTGAAACCAAAACTAAACATTGACTTTATGTACGTTGTTACGTAATGTTACGCTTGTTACGTAGCATTACGTAAGAAAGTCCGCTATAGGCAGTTGTTATTTATTTATGCTAGTTATGTTGTTCTGGTTCTTCGGATGTTATGTTACTGGATGGGTCCAACAAACTGTTTGTGTCCTGTGTGAAACTAAAAGTCAACTAACTAACGTAACAAACATGTTTTTCTTTACTCCTAACCAAGTAGTTTTGTTGCCTAAACCTATAACATTTGTTGTTTTGTTTCAATTAACAATGTTTAACCACGTGTTTAAAACTGTGACCGTAATCTGGAAGAAAATACATTTCTCTCTAAATGTAAATGAGAATGCAGTTTAGTTGTATGGGAACATAATTTTGTAAGAGACAGGGTTGAAAAATATGAGCAGTGCAGCTTTAACCACCTATAATAATCTAAATTTAACCCTTTGATTAGTGGAGCCTGAAGGCTTTAGCTATCTGCATCCAAACTGACACTCTATCTACTGTACAGTGTGTCTTTAAAAGCATAAATTGATGAAGTCACCACATTTTGTTGTAATTATGAATATGTGGGACATGTTGAGTGGTAAGTGGTTTTACGTGTAAACTTATCACCGCTGGAATTAATAGTGATTGGTGTGGTGGTGACTCCAGTTAGCTTAACAGCCCACTTTCATCTGTTTTCACAGCTGACTCCAAGAGTTCTGTGTTCACATTTAAGGGATGAAAGATTTCTACTGCAAAGTCTAAATGAAAAACAATCCTATAGATCCAAAGTCCACATTACAAATAGAGTACTGTGTCTACTGTCTGCTCTGTGGTGCAGCTAAAAAGAGATTGTTCCACAGTCCAGATTAAAAACAAGAGGCGATTGATTTTTTTTTTTTCCATCTTGGCTCCCGAGGAGCTCGAGCCGGCTACATCTACTTCAGCTTTATTGTAGACTTTATTATTTTAACTTTATTACAGAGGCTGGCTACAAGTGTATCATCATTTACAGCATTTCTGCAGCCGTTTTTTTATTAGCCTTGCTTTTATGTACTGTAATGACCTTTCATTATTGCTTTTATTGCTTCTTCATTTCATTCCACCTGTTTATAATCCACCATAAAGCACTTTGCAATCACCTTCTATTGAGTTCTGTTAAAAGATGAGAGAGAAAGTTGTTACTTTAAGTCACATAAAATATAGGGCTTTTGCTGCGGATGCTCTTCCTCACCCTGTGCTATTAACTTCAAGCTTTACCACTTTCTACACACTAATTAAAGACACTTGAGTTGATTTAAAAGCAGCAGAAGGTGTTTTTATAGTGAATACGATTAAACCAACAGGAATAGTTCATGAGGGAGTTCACTAAGCGGTGTGATTGAAAGGTTGAATAACGACTCTTCTTCTGTGTCTCTGTCTCCCTCAAGGATTGGGACGTCACTCCGCGCTGCGCCGACCCAGTAGAAGTCAGTAGAGTCCAGCGAAGGCCCGTCTGCATCAGCAGAGATGGCTCCAGCGGCCATGTCTGTGCCTCCGTCTTCTCTCACCTCCCTCCACCCCTCCCGCCTCCTCCTCTTCTTCCTCCTCTCCGCCTTTCTGCTCCTGTCATGTCCTGGATCAGTGCATGCAGGTTCATCTGAGAAAAACTGTTCGGCTAGTGGAGACCCCTGTCAGGAAGGTGGGTTGGTCCTAGTATCTGTGAGAAAACTGGGATTAACATGATTACATATGATAGATGCAGCTTATTGAAAGGGTTAAGAAGGGGAAAGACTTAAGCCTCTAGTGTTCTGTGTGCCAGTCATGTAAGCTACTGATGTCACTTGCCTTTATCACAGCTGAACATAATCCTGTTTTAGATCAGTAACGTTCACTGCTGCACCCGATCAGACTCTTATCAGGCTATTAAATAGACATTATCGGACGCTATAAGCACCGTGGATGTGGGTCATTAGGGGCCTACTACGTTGTAAGAGTGTAAGCGAAACTTAAAAGCAACACGTTCTAACATGTAAAACTGAATGAAACGTCACGTTTTTAGAACACAAACAAAACTGCTTCTTTAGGTTTAGGCAACAAAAGTTAAATTTAGGGGAAAACCTTGTGTTTTGGCTTAAAGTAACTATGTTTGTAAAGTGAAAGTGAAACTTAACATATTGTTGGTATCACACAGGATGCAGATCCTGGTCTCTCTGGGTGAAAACCTTGTGTTTTATGTCCCACGCATTGCCCCCGACCTCCACCCCATATGGAGATTAAAGCCGTCTTTCGTTGATCTACCATGTGAATAGATGATAAAACCTACTAGTGGGTGTGGTAGGTCCCTACTGACCCACATCTATGGTGCTTATGGCGACTGATAACGTCTATTTGATGGCCTGATAACAGTCTAATCAGCTGACAAGTGATACCCAGCAGATCTCAGACTAAAAACACAATATACGGCCTAATTTATAGGGAAACCTATAAGAACCAGTGCCATCTTTCCTCTCCTTTAAATTTGGCTCATTTACAGTATTTCATTTCTAAAGTGGCAATTCAATTCCCTCTTTTGTACGAAACAATAATAAAGCATGAACGTCCTGATATGTTATAATGGAGGCGGTAGATTCAGTAAATTATATGGCTTGACTGCATTAATGTATTCATAATTTTATACTGTGTTAATGTCCTGCAGATTTAATAGCCAAGTCTCCATTATCTTGGTTGCACTAACCATCCAGGGTATATAGAACAGATTTTATGGAGAAAAATAGACCATACTAACTTTATATCCAGCTGCAGAGCACTATTTCACCTATCAGCTTAAGATCTACAAGAAAGTATTCCTATGATGACTTACTATAATATTTTAAAGCGGACCTATTATGCTTATTTTCAGTTTCGTACTTGTATTTTGAGTTTCTAATAAAACATGTTTACATGTTTTAATGTTAAAAAAAATGCTTTATTTTTCTCATATCGGCTGTGCTGCAGCACCTCTTTTCACCCTCTCTCTGAAACGCTCAGTTTGAGCTCCTGCCCCCCCTTCCTGAAAAGCCCAGTCTGCTCTGATTGGTCAGCTGTCCAACTCTGTTGTGATTGGTCAACTGTGCCAAACTCTTTGGACTCCGCTGTGGCTTCGCTCTAACTAACTTTGTTTGAGAGCGTGCCAAACTAGCCGCTAGGCAGGTATAATGCAAATGTGTTACTTGGTGACATCACCACGTTACGGAAGAGAAGGCGGGACTTCAAGCGAGGCGTTTCAGTCAATTCAGTTCAGTTTTTGTGCATGTTCACCTTTTAAATGCACAAAAAACTGTATAACACACTAAAGGAAAAGGAAAAAAGCACAATAGGTCCTCTTTAATAATAAATTTAGTTCTTTATCATATCATATAGTAACATGCTATGGAGTTACAGCGCAGCTTAACTACATAGAGTGTATTGTATATTCCTTATGTGGTACCAGTATATCAGTCTAAGGACTCCTTCATTTCTAAAATAGCCCATAAATAACCTCCTGGCATTTATTGCCGCATATTTTGCCAGCTCATTCTGTGCGACCGACCGGTCCAGAGGCTCTGCAAATAACAGGAAAGAGATTTATTTGCCAGTCGCTAATGCATAGTTAGAGTTGGACAATGTCAGCAGAATATTCATAACGCACCCACACCAGGAACGCCGCTCCATACGAAGGTGTTTGATTGCCTCCATGGGCAAAAATGTATCACTGGTGAGTTATCAGCGGATTGTGCCAATTTACTGCCTTGAAACTAGAGCACATTGATCCATTTCAATGTGTTTTATTAAGACAAATGGGACCATATGGAACACTTATTATAATCTTTAATCAGGCTGTATTGCTACTGAGCTTTTTACTAAATGCCCACAGTGACTGCACCTACAAGATTATAGAGGATTAGTGAGGTTATCACACAAAATTGTTGCAACCAAATATTTCTTGTGATCCTTTGCTGCAAAACTTAGTTGGATTATTGTTGTTTTTCTATATTTCAGGCGTGGTACTGCCCGTGTGGAACCCTCAGAACCCCTCTGTGGGGGACAAAGTGGCGCGGGCCATTGTTTACTTCGTAGCACTCATCTACATGTTCCTGGGCATGAGCATCATAGCGGACCGGTTCATGTCTTCTATAGAGGTATGCAAGAGATGAATGACCACATGCTGCTTTTATTATTGAGATGTTCCATTATTTCTCTTCATGACTTCATAGTAGATTATTGCAGTTATATATCATGTCAGCTATCAGCAGTCATCATCATTTTGGGGAAATATAATCGCTCTAATTTAATATGACTCATGTTTGACAGCTCTGTGGCGTCTTTGTAAAATACTTAAATTCTTTTTTTGCTTTTCTTTTCCTTGCTTTTCCTCACTTTCCTTCTATTTCCTTTTGGTGCATCCTCTACTCTTCTTTCCTTTCCTTGCTTTTCCTTTTAACTTTCCATTCATTTTCCTTTGGTGCATCCCCTACTCTTTTATCCTTTCTCCTCCTTTTCCTTATCACTTCCCTCTCCTTTCCTTTTGGTGCATCCTCTGCTCTTTCCTTTTCATTATAACTTTCATTTAATTTCTTTTTGGCGCATTCTCTACACTTCTTTCCTTTCTTCTCCCTCCTATTCCTTATCACTTTCCTCTAATTTCCCTTTGGTGCATCCTCTATTCTTCGTTCCTTTCCTTTCCGTTCCTTTCTTCTCCTTTCCCTTATCACCTTCATTTCATTTCCCTTTGGATGCTACTCTACTTTTCTTTCTTTTTCTTATTTTTTGTTATTTTCCTCTTGGCCTTTTCTGTCCTTCCCATTTGGTGCACCCTCTACTTCCCTTGCCTATGCTTCTCTTTTCCTCTCCTCTCCTTTCCTCCTCTCCTCTCCTTTCCTCTCCTCTCCTTTCTAGGTCATAACCTCCCAGGAGAAAGAAATCACTATTAAGCGGCCAAATGGCGAGACCACCACCGCCACGGTCAGGATCTGGAATGAGACCGTTTCTAATCTCACTTTAATGGCCTTGGGTTCTAGTGCCCCTGAGATACTGCTGTCAGTTATTGAGGTGAGCACAATATGAGCCGGATGGTTAGGCCTCACATTAGATTAACTGATACAGAATGTAATGGGAACACGGTAATCTGATTTTTCACCCCGCCGATAGGTGTGTGGCCACGGTTTCGAGGCCGGCTCTCTGGGTCCCAGCACCATCGTGGGCAGCGCCGCCTTCAACATGTTCGTCATCATCGCCCTGTGTGTGTACGTGGTTCCTGACGGGGAGACGCGCAAAATCAAACACCTTCGGGTGTTCTTCGTCACGGCGGCATGGAGTATCTTCGCCTACATCTGGCTTTACCTCATTCTGAGTGTCTTTTCCCCTGGAGAGGTGGAGGTGAGGATATACAGAAAGCTGCTACGAGAGTTTGGGAAAAAGAGAAAGTTGGTAGGGAAAAAGGGAAGGAGAGAAAGCTGTTAACTCTGTGTCTTCTCTCCTCTAGGTATGGGAGGCGGTGCTGACCTTCCTCTTCTTCCCGCTCTGCGTGGTCCAGGCCTGGGTGGCCGACCGCCGCCTCCTCTTCTACAAGTACGTCCGCAAGCGTTACCGTGCCGACAAGCACCGCGGCATCATCATTGAGACGGAAGGAGGGGCGGACGGAGGGATGGCCGGAGGAGCACTGGGCCCGGGGGGCTTCACCAAGATGGACATGCTGGAGCTGGACGGGCAGATGGCGTTGAATTGTCACAGCGGGATAGATGGAGGGATGATGGAGGATGGAGGAGCGAAGGACGAGGAAGACGAGGCCAGAAGGGACATGGCGAGGACGCTGAAGGATCTGAAGCAGAGGCACCCGGATAAAGACATGGAGCAGCTGATTGAGATGGCTAATTATCAGGTCAGGAGGCTGCACATTGATTTATTGATATGGGGTATATATTTTTGAAAGAATAGTTTGATATTTTGGGAAATATGCTTATTCACCTTTTTATGCAAGAGTCGGTAGAGAATAGCGATACCACTCTCATGTTTGAGCATTAAGTATGGAGCTAGAACAGGGAGGTGATTAGCTTAGCTTAGCATAAAGACTGGAAGCAGGGGGAAACAGCTAGCCTGGCTCTGTCCAAACTTCAAAGCTCACTAGTTAACATGTCTGTGCACAAACAGAAACATTGCGGTTGTTATGGAAAGTTTATGAAAAGTTGTGGTTTTATGGGAAGTTACACTCTTTAGCTATTTATTAGCAAACAGTGGCCAGCGCACCATTCTCGGGTTCGGGTAGTTGATTAACGCATATGTATGCATGTTGGCGGTGCAGATCGGCTCTCATAACGAACCGGTGGGTGCGACTGAACCGTGCATCATTAATGAGCGCAGTCAGGAGGACTTGAAGTAACTGCAAAGCTGCATTCTTAATCATTCAACCTGTGTTTTTCATCAGATAATTATAAGATAAAATCGTATTGGAAATAAATTTGGCTAAAATGACAAAATGATTGTTTTTGGCTAAAACAGACTGACTGATGACAAAAGGAATGACTAAAAAGTAATGACTTTTCTGTGACTAAAACTGGACGAAAACATTTTAAGTTGTCGTCCACTAAAACTAGATTAAAACTATGAAGGATAAAAATGACTAAAATGTGATTAAAACTAATAAGACTAAGACTAAATCTAAGCTAACTGTTTCCCCTTACTTCCACTCTTTATGCTAAGCTAAGCTAATCACTTCCCGGCTATAGCTCCATACTTAATGCACAGACATGAGAGTGGTATCAATCTTCTTATTTAAGACTAAGTATATGAATGGAGTGTACATCTGTATGAATGTGATTGGATCTTATTAGTCAGCTGTTAATTATTGAGGCCCTGCATTTCTTCTAACTTGTTTGCTCTGTCTTCACTCCATCTCGACTTTGTTCCTTTTTGACTGAGCTAAAGATGCAACAAAATGAAACATAACATCATGCATCACCTTTCTTATGTGACTCCTCTGAGGGTGACTTTGTGTCGGAGATGACACTGTGACATATTCAGTTGTGCTGCTATCACCTAGAACACCTGGGTTAGGTGACAGCAGATGGGACGGCACACAGCTGTTATACAGAGAACATTTCGAAATGTTCCAGAGCTGTTTAACGAATTACATAACTGCCTTAGTGAATTGGATTAATATTAACCCCTTATTTCATTCCCTCTAATGCACATTTATTCGTAAAAAAATGGAAACCCATCTGCCGGTATGCACACACACTAAATATACACTCATGTGATGTTATGATGTGCTGATAAAACCACTAGTTTACAGAGAGGAAGGTGCTGGTTGGCTTGATTGACAGCCCTGTAACATGCAACCCTTCTGACATCCAGGTGATTTTTTGCCCGGTAAGTTGTATGAACATTAGATATGTGAGCGTGAAAAGTTCCTTCTTGGCCTTGGAAGCCGTGGCTTGACAAAAAATTTGTAACGCTAGGTCCACTTGTTAGTTTTTTTTTCTGATTTTACAGTCAAACATTGAGTTAATGCTTTAAGGAAGCATCAAAAGCTTCACAAAAAGCCAGCAAGTGGACCTCGAGTTAAGATTTTTTGGTGGAATTTAGATTTACGATTTGTGAATTGATATATATATAGGCCATTGAAACTCAGTGCTTTGTCCTAAATTTAACTTTTGGTTAAATTTGGCATTGGTTTAGTTGAGTTTTGATTATCAATGCGTCACACAGAGATTAATCGACTAGTCGGTTAATCTGTTCTCGTCCCTGGTACTAGATGGCTGCCACACACACATATCCTCATCTCTTTGTTGTAAGATTTACCTCCTTAAAAATGTTTATGAATACTAATCGTCAAACTGGCACATTAAGGATTCCTCTGTTTTATCCGGTTTCATCCTTTAATGCTGTAGAAGCTGTCCAAGTCTCCGCTGATCTCCCTTTCACTGCTTTCCCCTCTTCCTTCCCTCGCCTCCTCTCCAAGTCATTTCTTGGTCTTTGTTTTTTTCGGTAGCGAGGGAGGGAAGGAAAGAAGTCTGGCAGGCACCCCAAGGTGCTCTGGGCAACTTCCAGATGTTTGTTTGCGTTCAAACCCCCCCCCCCCATCCTGCAGCTACTCCCTCAGCCTCGTGCTGTAAATAAAAATGACAGCTGCCTCGGAGATTAAGCGCCACCGGATAAATTAAGGTTTTTGTGGTCCTAATGAATCATTAAATTAAAAATAAATCATTGAGCCCCCGAGGTGGAATTGGACTTTCATTAAGTTAGGCCAGCTTGCTCAGCAAAACCAGTTTTAACTAAACTAACATTTACTGCTTCAATCCCTGCGAAGAGAGATGCCGATTTTATGAGTGGAGTGAAATTGCCAGCTTGCTTCCCCTGAATTTTAATAAATCACAGTGTTTCCAGCTATGAGGCATTTAATCTAATGATCTCCACAACTACAGTGGCCAATTTGTTCTTTTTCTGTATGGTGGATTGTTAGGATATTGAATTGCTATTCAGCCATACATTTTCATTGAGACTTATATTGATAAGGTCCATTAGATCTAAAGTTTGCAGCTAAGAAAAAACACAGTTCTTGTTCATCACAAAGAGGTTAATACTTAAAGGAAGTGGACGGCTACAATGTCAAATCATTCTTTCTCAGCGTGATTCCACCTATGTACTCATTTATTTTAGCAATATCTTTGTCAAAACACACAAACAGGTACAGCTTTTTAAAGCATGGGTGAAGCTCCAACATCACAAACACCAGAGAAATAGACATCCCTCATCTTAAAGTGCTGCATCTGGGTTCAAACCTGAAGCATTCACCCTTTTAAAGTGTCTTTAAGTAACTCAACAAATCTGTGCCTGACCTTTGACACGCTAACCTCCACCTCCCTGTGGAGACGTGAGAAGACTTTCCCAAGAGAGATTCACTGATTAACCTTTTACATTGCAGCTGTCAGTTTACAATAAGAGACTAATGTGTAAGAAGCCCATTAAATTATAAGATTGACATGATAAATACGATAGATCACTTTCTAAATTGATCGGTTTTGTTGATCAGGTCCTGATGCAGCAGCAGAAGAGCAGAGCGTTCTACCGTATCCAGGCAACCAGGATGATGATCGGAGCCGGCAACATCCTCAAGAAGCACGCTGCCGACCAGGCTCGCAAGGTGAGACGCACATAATCTCCCCTCATCCCCATTATTCAAAGTAGGGCTGTCAAAGTTAACGCAATAATAACACATTAACACAAATTCGTCTTAACGCCACTAATTTCTATAATGCCTTAACGCAACTTGTGATTGTTAGGTTGTAGCAGGCAGTTTTAAAGCTAGAATGAAGACTGGCATCATATGAAACTACAAAACCTAAAGAATCCATTGGTACCAACCACGTCATACTAGGTTGTTGCTAAGGAGGTTAAATAACACTCCAAACTTGCGCTGAAGTTTTGCCGTGGAAAAACTGGCATGGCCATTTTCAAAGGGGTCCCTTGACCTCTGACCTCAAGATATGTGAATGTAAATGGGTTCTATGGGTACCCACGAGTCTCCCCTTTACAGACATGCCCACTTTATGATAATCACATGCAGTTTTGGGGCAAGTCATAGTCAAGTCAGCACACTGACACACTGACAGCTGTTGTTGCCCTTTTGGACTGCAGTTTGCCATGTTGTAATTTAAGCTTATTTTTTATGCTAAATTCAGTACCTGTGAGGGTTTCTGGGCAATATCTGTCATTGTTTTGTGTTGTTAATTGATTTTCAATAATAAATATGTACATATATTTGCATAAAGCAGCATATTTGCCCACTCCCATGTTGATAAGAGTATTAAATACTTGACAAATCTCCTTTTATGGTACATTTTGAACAGATCAAATATGTGATTAATTCACGACTAATCACGATTAAATATATTAATCGATTGGCAGCCCTACTTCAAATATTAAAATATTTTTTTTTTTTCTCCAGGTGGTGAGCAGCCATGAGATCCAGGCCCAGGAGGACGACCCTCACAGCATCAGGATGGATTTTGAACCCCCTTTGTACCAGTGCTTTGAAAACTGTGGCTCCTTAAAACTGACCGTTGCCAGACGCGGAGGAGACGCTGGAGTTACCGTCAAGGTGTGTGTGGCGTTAATGCAAGATAGTAGAGTTCAGAGGAATAGGAATCAAAATGTGTTTGTAAAACCGTGTGTGTGTTATGGGAGAGAAGCCAAAAGACTCCCAGACAGACAAAAGCAGACACCACAGAAAACAAAACTCTGAAGTGATTTCACTCACAACTTTGGCAGCTTTCCTGGTCTTGGTCTGATCTTACTCCTAACATGTTCTCACCTCTAGAGAGCTTCCTTGTTCTCTTCTCTGGTCAGGCGCTGGTAAAGGGATAGAGGTGGGTGATAAAAGAGAGCTCTGAGACACGATACAAAACACTTTATTCTCTAGATTTTTAGATTTCAGCTCAGGTTGTAACTCAAAGAAAACACATATCTGTTTGCAAAGGCCCATTGATCTCAGGCTTAACGTTGGCCTCGTATTCTGAATAAGAGATTTTACGTCTCCCACAGGGAGTCTGTGTCAGCGGAGTGATATCTGATCTGCTCGCTATCGGGGCTTTGCAAGGCTGTGTCTCCTCTCTTCCTCTCCCTGTATACAAATGAAACTATGATGCAATATCAGCGCTGTCTGCAGAGTGATGACATGGCCTCAGTCTGCCATCTACTGAAGGCTGATTTAGTGAAGTGAGGTGGCCTATTTAAGCACACACACACATACACACACACAGGCTCTTCAGACACGCTGTCAGAGCAGCGTTTTACAGACAAAGAAATTATTATCAACGAGGCTGCTTTACTTGATGGCACACTTGTTGAAACAGTCAAAGACTGCTATCTCAGCCTTTTTGAATATGCAAAAGGTTTAGCAATTTTAGCACAAAGCAACATTTTTCCAGGTGTAGACATCTTTTATATATCATGGAATGGCTAAACTGCAAACTTAAAGCTGCATTAATTGATTTCTTTTGCCATTTTGGAGCTGTGTGAACAAGCTATAAACACTGACATCACCTTTTATGGTAAGATAAGATAAGATAGAACTTTATTAATCCCGAAGGAAATTCTTTTGCCAGAGACTGCTCAAAATTACAACAAGTTCAAGTGTATAAAATAAAAAGTACTATTTCTAGCACCGGAACCTAAAAGAATAACAATTAAGTAAGATACATTAAGTAAAATGAGTAAATAAGATAAGTAAAATAAAAAAGGTAAAGTAAGAAAAAAATAAGTAATTTGCATATGATGAGAAAAATAAGTAATATTGCACATGTTGGACATTAATATTGCACACAATGAACAGTGATATTGCGCATGAGAATGGAAAAAGTAGTATTGCACATTATATTGATATTATTGTTGTTGTCAGTATATCATGGAATGGCTAAACTGCAAACTTAAAGCTGCATTAATTGATTTCTTTTGCCATTTTGGAGCTGTGTGAACAAGCTATAAACACTGACATCACCTTTTATGATAATATGGCTAACTTGTTAGCAAACAGTTGCTTATCTACCCATCCAGCAGATATGGAGAAACATTAGCTTTGATTTGGAGTTGGCAATGGTACCTGATAAATATCAAGTCCAATATTCACTCTCCTTTTAGCTTTGTTTTGCACTCTAATAACTCCTGTGAAAGATATTTGTAGCTGCTAAATGCTCCCCCATGTTCACCAGCTATTTGTTGCTAACTTTGTGAGTTTGCCGTTTGGTGCTGAGCAGGTTTTTAAGAGCCTTTTAGTTGAAAACAGCGGCCTGCTTTTATAGTCACATCAAGCTATAATCACTCACATTTCAATCTTAAAGGTACAGTGTGTAGGATTTGGTGGCATCTAGTGGTGTGGTTGCAGATTGCAACCAACTGAGTACTCCTCCTCTCACTCCTCCCTTTCCTATTCAAAAATACTTAGACAACACAACTTACAGCTGTGTCACTCAAGCGCATTTCATCAAGAGTGAAAAATAGAGCCGAGCCAAGAGAACGACTACAAAAACACTTCAGTCACTGATTCAGTTTTGCCTAAAGACAGCCTCCGATTATTTCGAAGTAATCTGAATTTCTTCCCAGTTTTACATAACAGGCGACACAATCTGATCACTGTTATCTGACTATCAACAATGAGGGTAAAGTTGTAAGCCTCTGTGTTTAGGGTGGAGAGGGTTAATAAACTGGGCAGATGGAGAGAGGACGGAGAGAATGGATACAGGGAAAGTTTTGTTGTACTATCTTCAAAGTCTTTATTATCAGACTGTATCTGACCAGAGGGCTCAGTTTAATGAAGCAGTTCTTCTTGTTTTCTCTCACCCTCTGTTCGCATCTCCCCAAATGCCTCTCCTCCATTTCTTTGCCGTCCTCCTCTATCTCTCTCTCTCTCTTCCTCTCTGTTCTCTGTATTCTCCCTCTCCCCTTTGTGTTTATCTGCCCTTTTCATATCTGTTCACTTGTGTTTCATCTTTTGACGGCTCTTTTCGCTCCCCTTCACTCTCGTCTCACCCCGCTACCCATCTCTCTCTCATATCTCCCCCCAGGTGGATTATCGCACAGAGGACGGTACAGCAAACGCAGGTTCCGATTATGAGTTTGCAGAGGGAACGCTGCTGTTTAAGCCAGGCGAGACCCTCAAAGGTAAAAATAACAATGAGAGCAATACTCTATGGCATATTTTCAAAAAACACATCCCTGAGACTGAGGCTCAAATAGCAGAGATCATCTGCAGCGCCAACTTTTTCCCACCGGCTTCAACAAAACTGTGATTTATTATTGAAATGATTTTGCATAAAGATGATTCTGTACCAAAATCAACATCCTACAATGGCAATTCTTTCACCAGAGATCACAGTCGGAGTGATTGACGACGACATCTTTGAGGAGGACGAGTATTTCTACGTCCACCTCAGCAACCCCCGAGTGGTAGGTTACCCTGAGATTGGCACCGCCCCGCTGGATGCCAGCGCCACCCCCAAAGCCGTGCTGGGTGACAACCACACAGCCACGGTGACCATCTACGATGACGATCACGCAGGTAACAGGAATCTCTGAGTAATGTAACAGGGGTTGTCTATCTCAATGTAACTACCAACACACAATACATTTGGTCCTTACATTTTGTAGTTAAAGGGCAGGTCTATCTGCGTTTTTTGAGTCGTTAGCAAAAAGCAGTGAAGTAGGTAATCAAAGTAAGCTAATTGAAGCTGATAAGTAAGGTTACGAACAATGTGAACGCTAGCACTAGCTGAGTCAAAGTAAGCTGTGCTAAGTTTGGAAATAACTGAAGATTTGAATTGTTTTACGTGGGGTTGTATGTATATTTCTGCGTTTTGTGAGGTAAAATTACTGTTTTTGAGAATGTAGTCTGGTGGCTTTGAAGATAGCTTCAGTTCCCCCTCGGAAAGGGCTGTCTGACAGCGAGGTTAAGCAGCAGAAAAACACATTTTTTACCAATCAATGGTTTAAGTGTACGCTATATTTAGAATGTTTTCACCGCTTTACCTCGCCATCAGACAGCCCTTTCCAATGGGGAACTGAAGCCGTTATATCGCTGTCTTCAAAGCCACCAGACTCCATTCACAAAAACAATAATTTTGCCTTGCAGAACACTCCTTGTTTCTTGCACCCCACAAATTCTCCTCACTTTCTACGTAATGAAATATTAATGTTAATTTAAGTTCTTCTGTGTAAGATGAAACATGTGAAACAGACAAAGAAATGTCTGCACACCACCAGCTTAATGTTGAATCCAAGTGGTTCTATTGCTTTGCTACAATAGTCCCAGGATAAAGGTATCACAAAGAGTTGCAGTTCCCTCAATGTCGCCACTTTTTCAGTTACAGGAGTTTGCTAACATCCAAAGAGAATTAAAGAGCGGGAGGCTGAGTGGAGAGTGGGCATTTACCTGATGCTTATTATCTTTTATCAAGAGAGAGTGGGTGGTAATCTATTATCCCCTTCACTATATATACGGTACACACTAGAGAGCAAGCTAGTGAGTGGGAGCGTAGGTGTTTACCAACCTCATCTTTCAAGTCTTTCTAGTGTTTCTCCCCTGTGAAATAATGTATTTTCTTTCTTTCTTTCTTTCTTTCTCAGGCATCTTTACCTTCGAGACTTCCAGCCAGAAGGTGAGCGAGAGCGTAGGCGTGATGGAGGTGAAGGTGCTGAGGACTTCGGGGGCCCGAGGCCTGGTAGCTGTCCCCTACCGAACCGTGGACGGCACCGCTAGAGGAGGGGAGGACTACGAACTGTCCGCTGGCAAGCTGGAGTTTCAGAACGACGAGACCATGTGAGTGCAGACACGTTGTCAGTAGCTGTTATTTAACCCGCTTTACCGCACGTTTCATGCACACTCTACAACCGAACATCTGGAAGTTCGCAGCTTACCAGGGGAGTTGACCACTGGCCCAATATCTAAAAAAAAAAACCCAAGTATATTCCTTTAATTCATCACTAAAAGGTGACTGACATATTTTTGGATTGCCAATGACACATTCCTCTCTCCCTGTTTCCTTTCTGTGTGATTGACTCCCATTGAGAAATGGCTGCTTAGGTTAATTGAGTGTTAAACATGCATTTCCAGTATAAATAGCTCTATTAGGCAGATAATGCCACTCTCCAAGGTAGGCTACTCTGCATTGAAATGCTTTTTCACACGTGCACGCACACACACACATATACACACACACGCACGATTGCTCTTGTGTCCTTGGGCGCATGCATTTTTAATATGCTGATGTTAGCGGTGTTAAATTGACCAATACATAAAGCAGTTGGGAATGCAGTTTCCTCAGCGCCTCCTGGGGCCTATAAAGCAAGTACTCTGTGTTTGTGTGTGAGTGTGTGTGTGTGTGTGTGTGTGGTTCTGTACTTGTATCTGTATGAGGACCAACTTGAAGGGTGAGGACATTCATGCATAGCGAGGACATGTCCGCCGGTTGCTGTTTGAGTGACAAGGTTAGACAAAGGTGAGGGTAAGGCTTGAACAATAGTTAGTTCTTAAGTGTTATGTCATGGGGACGTATTTATGTCAATGAGTAGCCTCACAGGTAATGATACAAATGTGTGTGTGTGTGTGTGTGGGGTTGTGTGTCTAGGGGGACCAAATGTTGGCAAGGCCATTCAAAAGCTGTTCATCTGTGGCTCGCCCTCAGAGACAGACTGACAAGATGGAGTGTGTGTGTGTGTGTGTTTGTGTGTGCTCTTGAACTTCTATCTTTGTAAGGACCAATTTTAGTTTTAGACCTGGAGAGAGAGGACATTTTTGTGTCTTCATAGAGCTGCTTGAGCTTCAAGATTTTGTTTTTAGGTTAAGATTAGAACATGTAGGTTAAACTGGGGACACACCGAGCCGACATCAAATAACTAACGGCGACGAACGCCACCAGTTTTGTCGCCTCACGTCACCTTTGTTATGGCCGACAAGTTGCACTCGAACACACTGCAGAGACTACAGCTGGTGGCCAGTTAGCACATACGTTCTGTATTCATCATTCAAAAAGGGAAACCAGAAGGCCGAGGACTGCAGATATACAAGCTGTTGTTATGATACGTACGTGGAAATAAAGCGGTGTTTGCCGACCATTTTCACACCACTCTCACTCACCACTGAGCTTCACTCCAGATGGCCATGTCGCTGTGAAAATATCCATGTAGTGGATTGATCAAATGAAGATGAAAAATGAGAAGAGCCTTCTGTGTTTTTTCTCTTGACTTTACGCGTTGGCTTGCTCTCCTCACTTCCGTTTCTCTTCTTGTGCGCTGATTCGTTTAAACTGAACGGCCAATCAGAGCGATTTCTCTCACTGACGGGCTCCGCCGCCATTTCAACATGCTGAATCGGCCAAAAAATCTCCAACACGGGCGGACTAGAGCCGACGGATGCTCACACTAGAGCCGACGGATGCTTACCGACGGCCCCAAACTTTACCATGGCCAACTGTCAGTTTGTTGTGTCAGGGCCTTTAAGGTTAAGGGCTGGGGTTAGACATGTACTGTAGTTGTGATCAAGGCTTCGGGGCTATAGGGAATGCATGATTACAATGAGGATCCTCACAAGTATAGGAGTACAAACGTATGTGTGTGTGTGTGTGTGTCAGACCAGCATTTACAAATGAACGAGATGCTTGCCAGCTGATACCAGCCAGCTTACGAGCGTCACTACAAGGGCTGAGTGTGTTTGCACATGTGTGTTCGTGTGAAATGATGTCCCATCACTGACGTAATCACTAAAGCTGGCTAGTGAGCTGTGAGGATAGGAAAGGGGTGAGAGAGGAGAGAGAGATAACAGAGATATACTGTATCTCGTCTGTTGCTGGAGTGTCAGTACAGAAACTAAAGACAAGACTGATGCCGGTGGAGCTCAGATATCGTTGGTGTGTTGGCTACGAGAGGATTACAGAGATCAGTGGGTGCATTATGTTTTGCCCCTAAGAGACTATAACTTTGTGGGTCAAGAGTAAACAATAAGCATCTTCCTCCGCTGGATGTGGATTAGCAGTGCAAGGCTTGTATTTATGAAGTATCTGAGAATCACAGATAAATTGTTCTTTTGATTAGGATACCCACTTTTAGCTGGCAGTATGCATTGATCAGAACTACAAAAGTATGTGTTTCTCTGGTAGTTACTAGGCCTGTCAATCGATTAAAATAGTTAATCACGATTAATCACACTGTTTTTATCTGCTCAAAATGTACCTCAAAGGGAGATTTGTCAAGTATTTAGTACTCTTATTAACATGGGAGTGGGCAAATATGCTTGCTGTATGCAAATGTATGTATATATTTATTATTGTAAATCAATTAACAACACAAAACAATGACAACTATTGTCCAGAAACCCTCACAGGTACTGCATTTAGCATAAAAATATGCTCAAATCATAACCTGGCAAACTGCAGCCCAACAGGCAACAACAGCTGTCAGTGTGTCAGTGTGCTGACTTGACTATGACTTGCCTCAAACTGCATGTGATTATCATAAAGTGAGCATGTCTGTAAAGGGGAGACTCGTGCGTACCCAGAGAACCCATTTTCATTCATATATCTTGAGGTGAAAAGTCTTTGAAAATTGACCATGACAGTTTTTCCTCGCCAAAATTTAGCTTAAGTCTGGAGTGTTATTTGGCCTCCTTCACAAAAAGCTACTATGACATGGTTGTCACCAATGGATTCCTTACTTTTCTAGTTTCTAGTTCATTCTAGCTTTTGAGCCCGCAACAACCTAAAAATCTCAAGTTGCATGAATGCGTTAATAAATGAGTATGCTAGCTGCTCAGAGCTAGTGACGTAGAATACAAAGTGATAAAGACCGTTTATGGTGGGCTTGAGGGGAGTTGGATGGGACCAACAAACACAGGACTTTGAACCAGGAAACCATTGTTTTGTTTTGTAAGTTACATTAGCAACGTTTGTGACGTGTTTCCAGTACCTGTTATGTTTCTGTATGTATTTCACTGAGTTTTCGTACTTATTTTAAGGCCAGCCATGACAATTCTCCTAAACCTAACTAAGTGGTTTTGTTGCCTAAACCCAAGTGAGTGTTTTTTTTGCCCCCTGTTGGTACTGCTCCATCATACTCACCTGTAATATCCACGCCTCAGTGATGCAAAACATGGCACTGAAACGTGCGTCCTCTGGAGGACACGCGGGTCTATTACACGCTTTGACATGATATCTGGTTGCATTTAAAACACTTCCTCAGCACAGGTAGAACTTATAAAAGCACCAAAATGACCTATACACTAATTGCTGCTTCTTTTTTTCTTTAATAGTTACTCCAGTGGGGCATCATATTGTGAAATGTGATTGTGCGCTGTCAGCAGTAATAATGTCAGAGATGCTTTGGCAATACAGATGTGTGTGTCTTGCTCTTTTTAAAGGCTTTTTGAGAAGATGGACGAACCAGAACAAAAAAGAGAAAGAACTTGTGCAAACAGGATGTGCTCTCTCATAATATCCCTCCCCTTCTTTATTTTTCCGTGTCTTTTCTCGCTGCTACCCCTCTCTGCGTGTTTTCTCTCCTCTTTTCATCATTGTGCCTTTGAGCCCCTTGTCAAAAATGTCCCACTAATGTAAACCTGCTTTTATCCGCTGCACTCGTTTATGTCTTTTTCCGTCCATCTTCCCTTTCTCTCTCTTTGCTCTTCGTTGACCTTGGATTTGCTCTGCATCGTTTTTTCTTTTTCTCATTTTTTCGTTCTTCCACATCTCTCCCCCATTTCTCCCATCCCCCATATCTCCGTCTGGTATATTTTTAGATATCTTCCACGCAGGATGAATTTTGTCATCCCCCCCTCCTCTCTCGTTCCCTCCCTTCTTCACCCTTCTCCTCTACCCTCACCTCCCTGTCATCTCCTGTCTCTCCTCCCTCCCTTTTGGCCCATTCCTGCTCACCCTCGACTCCTCTTCATTTGCATCTTCCTCCCTTCAGCCTCTCGCCTTTTCTTATTTACACTGTCAGACTTTTCTCCCTCTTTTTCCTCCCCTTGTTGCCTTTCCTCCTTGCCGCCTGACTCCCTTATCTTTCTCAGATCTTCTCTCCACCTCTTCTGCCTCCCCTATTTTATCCCTCTCCTCATCCTCCCCATCCATCCATCTCTGTCTAACCCTTTACTCAGAGAAAAGGGACTTACTGCCAAGGCAATTTAGCTGGATCACAACCCCGGACATAACTCACCATCCGCACCTCCCTCCATTCTCTCTTGTCCCCACTATGTCTTCCTTTCACGCTGCGTAATAGTTTTGTTTACCCATTTCTATTTCCTGCATTTAAGCAACCCCACATTAATCTGTCACTTTTCTTGTTTATCCTGTCTGTTGGAATGAGCTTTCTGAAAAGTTTGGGAAAAGAGTAAAGTGGTAAAAGTCGGTATGGATCACAAGAGTGGGGGGTGGGGGGGGGGGATGGTTGAAGAAGGGGGTGAGCCAGGTGCTGCTTAAAATTCTTGAGGAAAATCTAAAAGGCATTGGAGCTGAACTGACAAGAGGAGAGGAAAAGGAAGAGGAGTAGGAAGAGAAAGAGACGGGGCTTTAATTCATACAAACGAATGTGATCACACAAAGAATATCTCTTCCCTTCATCAGAGGTCAGAGGTCAGGTTTTAGCAGCGCGCTCTCTGAAGCTCATTTATACTTCAACAAGATGGATGATTGCTGAAATGTGTGTTTAAAGGGAAATTTCCCAGTAATGTTAGTTTACTTGTCATGAAGAGTACTACTCAGCCTGTGCAAACAGGTGCATAATGTCTTCTGTTGGTCTGAAGGAGCTTTGTCTAGTCAGGAGACATAACCTAATGACATCATTATGACGTCGTCAGGGTTATCTCAGCTTGGAGACTACAAATTTATACCAGAAAGCCTGAACTGGGGTCATGTCATTTGAAAGATGTGGGCATTTATATTATATTCTTACTATATAAGAAGTGGACGTAGTCACCATGACGTCCCATATTTGTTTGTGGACTGCTGTTTTGAAGCCTCGAGTTTGGCATTTCGGACGTCACCATCTTGGTTTTTTGCAACCAGAAGTGACACGAAATGGGGGAGCTAAGTACCACCGAACGCTGACATTTTTAGGCAACCAAAAAGTTATAAACAACTTTCATGAAGTGAAAAAACACTGTGAAAGGGTTAACGTTGTAAGACGAAAACACGGACAACTCCCAGACCAGACAACGCCGTGGTAGCGACCTGTCAATGACAAGGTAGCCACGCCCTAAAGCATCCCCTGCTTTATGGTCTATTTGACTCTAAATGGGACCAGAATTTACTAAATGAACATCATGCTGTACTGAAGAAGACTTGAAACTAGAGATTGAGATCATAAACTCATGTTTACAGTGTTTACTGAGGTAATAAATGACGTGAGAAGTAGGCTCATTTTCTCATAGACTTCTATACAATCAGATTTCTTTTAGCAACCAGAGGAGTCGCCCCCTGCTGGCTGTTAGAGAGAATGCAAGTTTAAGGCACTTCTGCATTGGCTTCACTTTTCAGACGCAGAGGTTAACCACTGGCATTGACCATAACAAAAGATGCTATCCTGGTGAATTATGGGAAATAGAGGAAACAGCGTTTTTGGAGCTTGACCCATTCTAGTCACTAAAAGTCCGGATAATGAATTTTTTGCTGCTTTGACTTTGAAGATTCTTTTTAAAATCTTCTTTTATGGAAGTGCAGCATTAAATTACCAGATGACCCAAGTTTCAAAGGGTAAATGTCCGGCTTTTCGCCAACCAAGAGGCTACCGTGCCATCCAAATCATAGGGGAAATAGCACAGATAGTAGTGGTAGTAGAGAGAAGCTGTGTTTTCGTATGCAGTCTTGGAGGGAAAAGGGGGGAAGGAGACTGAAAGATAGAAGGTGGGGAAGATAAAGAAGGATGTCTTCGTTTCATCACTTAATAATGAACTGAGCACGGACGTGATGGAGGAAAAAAAAGCTTTAAAAAAGGGAGTGAAAGAATGACGTGAATGTGTAAGTGTGTTATCATCAGTATGTTGTTCTCTCACTCTGTGGGAAGTCACACATATGTACAGCACAGTGAATCTATATTTATTCATTATTTGGACTCACATTATGCAAACGCAGGAATGAATTTATTCACTCTCTGAATACTACTTTTTATTCATTCCTCTTGTTCACCAACGGAGTCTGAGAGTCTCTCCTGGTCGCCTCTATCTGTCTGCAGCTCTCTCTGCCTTGTTCTTTTTGTTAATCCGAGGGCGTGTGTGTGCAGAAGTCGAGGCAAAGTTAACAGTGTGTGTGTGTGTGTATGTGTGTGTGTGTGTGAGAGAGAGAGGCTCAGCAGGGCCAGTTTATTCTTAGCCCTCCTCTGACCTGCAACTGAGCACAGAGTCACAGCCAAGACACAGACAACAGTGTGTGTGTATATGAGTGTGTGTGGGGTCCTCTCCCCTGGCTGCTCATTATAAATTTCAAACAGGTGTCGCCGCCAAACTGTGCCGACGCCTGTTCAGTTACTGCTTTGCCCTTTCGTGTGTATGTGTGTATTTATGTATGTATGTGTGTGTGTGTGGGTGTGTGTGTGTGTGTGTGTGTGTGTGTATGTGTGTGTGTGCACGCAATCACTTTACATAGCAAACCACCTCCAACATTTTTATTTAAATATTTTTTGAGTTCTATAAACTTTTCAACATGTCACCTTGCAAATGAAGCTGTATTTAACTTTGTTCCTAAAAATTGTAGTTCAGGATCCATTTTTCATACTTTCACACAACTGTATTACAGTAATACATACAGTCGGTGTCATGTCATAGTTGGCGGTGTGGTTTAGGGCGCAGTCGCTAGTATATGCTTGGAAAGCACGGCTTTTAGATAGCATAAATTTACGTACAAAAGTGCCATGTCCTCACTCTACAAAGAACGTTACATACAAAAATGAGACAGAATCGGCGTAGATTATTGTCCATATCTTATAAAAGACTGGAGAAATGACCAAACTAAACGGCCCTAAGTGTCATTTCCAGATATTTTCTACTATGTGGTTGAATCATCGCCTAGTAAGTGACGCTATTACATTTACTCAATATATGATGATTAAACTTACCTTTATAATATCAATACCCTACAGCCATATAATGTTATGATGTAATAGACTCCATGCAGTTTCAAGACGCTAATGTTACTCAATGCCATTAGCCTGTTTTGACATTATGCGATATCACGCAACCTCAAGATTTACAGGTCCTTGGAAGCTCACAACTTCTTCACCAGTGTCTTTATGGGGGGGTTGTTGTCTATCACAAAATGTCTAGATCAGACACTCATCTGTTTGGTTGTGATGTGAAGCCATCCTGGAGGGTGACAAAAGCCTCATTGGACCTGGGTTGCTGTAGAGGGGGATGGTACAATCCTGGCTGACTCCTAGCAGATTCTGTCTCTCTCTCTTGAGTAAAATATAAACATTTTGGCCAGGATTTTTAAGTTTATTTGACGTGCACAAAGCTACATAGCAGCTTTTGAGCATGGTAGCGAATGCTTTGTTTTCCCCCACGACATAAACCGGATGTGACGTTTTGTTGGCGTCCGATTAAGGTTCATCGAAATTTTTGAAACAATGGGTCATTGATTTCAGACAAAGATAGATAAAAGCACCTTTCTAATTTCTAACCAGCAATTTTGCTGAAATGACGCCTGTCACTGGCAGATTTGATCAGGTACAGCTGCCTAGTTCATTAAGCTAATGTTATAGCTCCATAAATTGGTGTAAACATGGCCGACTTGATGGCTACAAACAAACATGTTATGTGCCAGTAGTCTGAGGCTAAAGCTGCATGTTAGCTTACATACTTGTTCATATTTCCAAACACAACGCTATCTCAGGTAACAGGTAAAGGTTGCTGGAGTCTGTCATGTATATCATCTTACTGTTCAGCAGTCTGGTCAGGTGCAGCCAAAAAAAAGATCTGTCTAAACTCCAAATAGCTCAGAATAAAGCTGCGAGGCTCGCACCGCCCTGTCCGTTAGGTGTGAGACAGAGTGCAGAGAGAATACATGCCAGTCTGTCACGGCTCAGAGTAGAGGATAGGTCGGTATGCAGTCTAATGAGTTTCTCTCGGAATACCTATTATAGTAAACAACCAACTTGTCTGTACTCACACATATATGTTGTGAGAGACCAATATAGTCACACTACCAGGCAGGCTGCTAGGGGTTATCTAGGTAAACAAAAACCCAGAACAGATGCAGATTGTATGGAGCCATCACGATATAGAACAAGTCACCAACGATGATCACTGAAGCACCCAGTAAGGCATGTTTTTAAAGACTCAACCAACCCGTTCTCAGTCCCAACTTGTCAAATACCGATGCTTGGTCAGTGTCCCTCAGCGACACACAGAAACACCCTTCAGCGTCTGTATGAGACACACCTGGTTGTCAACTAACTCCAGTGTAAACCCATCCACATCCATATTAGATGGTCAGACCAACCGACGTAGTATAAAGTGCGAGAAAGTCTGTCTAGGGCGGGTGGGAGAGGAGGATTGATGGGTTAGACAAACAACTTTCACCCAGGAGACTGTTGTTACGCCCAGGCCAGACAGGGCACGTCAGCAGCTTTTATCAGCAGTTATCAGCTTCATAGATATTTAGAAGGAGCATGCTACACCTACTAGTAGGTTCAGAAGGCCGTTATCATCTATTCACATGTTTGATCACTGATACAAGAAGACGAGGCTGATCTCTAGTGGCCGTAGTAATTATGACAGGGGCAAAGGAAGTCAGGTAAAGTAGTACAGCATTGCTCTTATTAGAGACCCATGTACACCGCAAAATTTAGAAATCCAAAGTTTGACAGACCTGCAGAGCCTCGGTACGGTTGCTAAACTATGATTGGACAATCGCTGTTCTGGGGGGTTTAAGCGAATGGTCAATTTGGAGAAATCTCATCGTGCACGACAGAAAACGACACAATTCAACCGCCAACGTTCCGCTCATCACTTAAAGGAGACATAATCTGTTATTGTGGGATCACAGAACCCCCTGAAGTGCACCAGCTGAATTACCACTTAACAATATGGAGTTTTTGCAGTAATCCCAGGCATCCTGCCATGTTGCGTTATGTGTTAATGAAGCCCAAACACAACTTCTTAGTGTTTTTAAGAAAGCTGTCAGAAGAGCTGTGATCATTTATTAGCTTCTGGTGAAGGAGAAGTCAGCTTGTGAGTTTGAAACAACACATTCTCCCGTCGGCGAGATGCTTCTTGGAATTAAGAGAGAGACGGAGGAAATACGATGAAAAGTGAGATGCTCGTGCTTGTGCGAGTTGTGAATGTGGGCGGGTGTTTTTGCGTGTGTCGCAGTGCTTGTAATGTGTTTGATATTTGCAACCTGTTTCTCCGTCTGTCACCAAAGCAGGGTGACTAACCCAAAGCTGTTCCCAAAATAAAACATCCTTTGAACTCCAAATCCCCAAGAGCTGTGCGCTGTACGTGTGCGCTGTACGTGTGCGTGCATTCAAGTGCGTGGCGTCCTGTGCACGCGCATACAGCTGCATTTGTGTTTGTGCGAGAGCTTGCTGCTGCAGCTGCATGTTTCCTCACAGTCATGTTT
>CAKAOH010040593.1:3509-15348 GCA_916701665.1 Sebastiscus tertius | reverse complement strand
ACGGTTCACGTTTCTCTCTGCGGAGGCTCGTCACTTCACAAGACACGGAAAACCTCTGTTGGTGCGCGCTGTGTCAGTGAATGCAAGCAGGCAGCGGAGGAGAGGCTCCGGTTGCCGGTGTCTCCCTGCGGGCGCAGGAGGGTGAGGCAGGAAAAGGCAACACTATGATCAGATCGAAATCATGTTCATGGAGAGACCTTCGTCTGGTCAGCTAACATTACTGCCAAGCAGCTAAAATATAGAGTGATATTGTGGTTTTAGCTGATGTGTGTCGCCTCACTGTTTTGAGCGATGCTCGTTCAGGTCTATTTAGAGCGAGCAAGCGCGAGCCCGACGCTGAATTTCGTTGATTTCACGGCCACAGGTGTCGCTGTTAAGAAGCAATTCTGAAAGTTACAAATAGTCCCTTTAAAGAGGGACACAAATACCCCACACCTCACCTCACCTCCATACCATTATTGACACACAGTACACCTGAACTGAATGGACTGTAATGCTGTGCAACATGCTGCCTTCCACTGTGTAATTGTCTGAAATATATTAATTATTTCTTTTTAAAAATATTTTTGAGAGTTAGATGTTCTTTTAACATGGTCATGGAGCATATATAATATATACTGTATATTTGTATTCTGGGGGTATCATTCCTATGCAGAGGGTAGTTTAGTTTATTTATTGACTACACTGAGGGCGCTTTAAATTTTAATAATTTATTTATGTATTGTGTTGAGTTGAATGTGATTGGTATGTACTTATATAAAGTCAAAAAATATTTTTGAGATAAAGCTGAGATAAAGCCACATTTATTGTACTTTTTAAACATATAAACTATCTCTATAACGTGAAAAACATGACATTCTGATTTTGTAAAAAAAATAATAATTAAAGAAACGTGACGTCAGCACGTCTGTCCCCCTTCCGGTGTCGTCCGGTTACTGCGGCGGATGTTGATGTTTTGTCTCGGAGAGCTGAACGATGTGAACTGTATCGTCTCCGGGACGAGTTGATCTTTTTTTTTGTGTGGTTGTTGTCTTCACGGTTTATATTTGTTACTCTCCTCGGTAAAGTTTCTCTGTTGTCCGTCGGCGTCGTGTCTGTCCCGGTGTCTGTCCCGGGAGACGCGAGGCCGAGTCGTGCGATGATGGAGGACTTTGATGAGATCTACGAAGAGGAGGAGGAGGAAGAGGAGGACGAGGACAGGGCCGCGGAGGAGCAGCTCCTCAAGTACGCTCCGGACCCGGTGGTGGTGCGAGGCTCCGGACACGTCACTGTGTAAGCGACTGGCGACGAACGGGCACCGAGAGAGAGAGGAGGTTACCGGCTACCGTTAAACGGTCCGCGGTGTCCGTTGATGCTAGCTCAGTTAGCTCAGTTAGCAACAGCTGGTGACCTAGCATAGTCAGCTAGTTAGCTACTAAGTTAGCATCGAGCTAACTCTGACGAGGAGTGGCTGATTAGACTGAGCTTTCGTTTTAGCTGAAGTAGCTACATGACCTTTATACACAGTTATGCACCTTTTATTTGTATTTTGATTTGGTAATATTTTTTATTTTTATTTGATAATATTTATTTATTTTATTTGATAATTGTTTTTATTTGATAATTACATTTTTTATTTTATTTGATAATATTTATTTTATTTGACAATATTTATTTTATTTGATAATTATTTATTTTATTTGATAATATACATTTTATTTGCTAATATTCATTTTATTTGATAATATTTATTTTATTTGATTATATATATTTTTTTATTTGATAGTATTTGTATTTAATAATATATATGTATTTTATTTGATCATATTTATTTGATAATCATTTTTTATTTTATTTGAAAATATTTATTTGATAATATTCATTTTATTTGATCATATTTATTTTTATTATTGTTTATTTTTATTATTTGTTCCACCATTTCTGGACTAGAACACGGGATCAGACTTGTTTTGTACCGAGCCTGTAGGAGGTTTTAAATGGTACATATGTTGCTTGGAATTAAAAACCAATGTGCATGATATTGATTGATTTTTCGTTCTCTGAAATTGCTTAATTATATCTACTCAATAACGTTACTGAAAGGCAAACTATTTCCAGTAAAATGTTAGCTAACACAAAGTTGTTGCAGGAGCTGAAGTTGCTGGGTATTGTGTCTAGTCCAGTCAGGGAAGAGCACACAGAGTGCAGAAAGTATCAGTAGTCATCAGTATCAGTATTAATAGTGTTGAGTTATCACATGGTCTCCCTTCACCAGTCCTTCTCAAAAAGTTTTGATGCTACATTGGATTTACCACTCTTGCTGTGTAGTGCAACCCAGAATAAACAGAGGAATGTATCATTTTTCTCAGTTTGATTCAGTCTAGGTTATGTGGATATACTGCAGGTTTTGGGTGTCTAACACAGCTATGTTTATCATCTTTGATATCCCAAAAATACTTTATGTGAAATACCAGATGGTTTCTGTTTTGATATTATAATAATGTGTCTGTTATGGGCAGGGTCTGAAATTAGGTTTTTTTCCTCACCTACCACTGTGGCAGGTCACTGAACATTTCTACCGGCCACTAAATGTTTTTGTCTGCCACTTCTGAAATCTATCTAGAACGCTTTAGAATTGTAAACACTGAATCAGCACCAGACAGTATAAATATAGAATATATCATGTAACTTTAATCCCTGACTATTTTAAACTTAGGAATTGCTTTTTAAAATGATATTTCGTAATATAAAGAAACATATCTGCCATGGTGGCAGGTGACCTGAAATTTCTACCTGCCACAGCCAACATTTACCCTGTATTTGACAGGTGGTAGGTGCTAATTTCATTCCCTGGTTATGGGGCTCATCTCAGGAGGTTTATCCTTATGCATATTGTAATAATTTACCCCTGATACCTGCTGGACTCTTGTTTTACCCTTTAAATGAGTGGCCTGAAATGTAAAGTCGTGGTTCACTTGATGCCACTTGGCAAACATTTGTTAGTTTATTTAAGCCAATTATTCCAACAGTGCGTGTCTGCTTATGTATGTAACTAACAGTCTACTGTTTTCCCTCTTCCCCACAGGTTTGGGCTTAGTAACAAATTTGAGTCAGAATTCCCTTCAGCACTTACAGGAAAGGTGATTGTCATGTTGTTATCAATTAATACATACTATGGCTAAAGTTACATTCTCACATTTACCTCACTACAACATCTACCTTATATTCTAGCCACCAACCAACATATGCTACATCATTTTATTCTTTTTATATTAAAATTGCTAAACATTCTTTAGTGTAATATGTTGTGCACAAACAATGCTGCATTCATTCATCTGATCGCCAGCTGAAAACGCAGATTAAATTTGTCTGAACACTACGTAAACACTTCCATCCTGCCATCTTAAGAACATCGAATGTGACTATACTAACTATACCACGTGTGTACACATCCTCAGGTGGCACCAGAGGAATTCAAAGCCAGTATCAACCGTGTAAACAGCTGCCTGAGGAAGACACTGCCGGTGAATGTGCGGTGGCTCCTGTGTGGCTGCCTCTGCTGCTGTTGCACATTGGGCTTCAGTTTGTGGCCTGTCATTTGCCTCAGCAAGAGGGTGAGATACCCATCCATGTTACATTTGCATTCAGGAAAAAGGTTAATATGTTGATTTTTTTTTTTAGGGGGGTTGAAAAGAATGTCATCTAATGTCACCGTTGCCTTTCAGACAAGAAGATCTATAGAGAAACTTCTGGAGTGGGAGAACACCAGACTGTACCACAAGGTGAGCATGAATGGATATGTGTGTAATAATAGTGAACCTTGTCAGGACATGTTATAAAACAAATCTCTATTGTACTCTGTTTGCAGTTGTGTTTGCATTGGAGACTAAGCAAAAGGAAGTGTGAAACCAACAACATGATGGAATATGTAAGTATCTGTTGTTTTGAGATGATATACAATACGGGAAGGCTGGTTTGATCGATGAGTTTGAAGGCTTATTAGACACCAAAAACACTGCATAGGGTTTTTGTAATACTAATGAGGAAAGATTTTACAGCTGGAAAGATATCAATGTTATCCTCCATCGCAACAATTGCAAGGTTAACAGTAGAATGAAAATGTTCATATTACATAGTGATCTACAATGTAAAAATGAGTACAAAAAGTGAATTGTTTAACGCAGCAGTATCAATGTAGTAGGCTCATTAAAAATGAATGTCTGTTTTTTCACACAGTGCTAATGTTGGCTTGAACGTGGCCTTACTTACACACTCAACATAGGGATGGGTGATAGCCTATTAATCACAGTTTATGGGTTTTTATATCACAGTGATGTACAGTATATTGTGCCAGAGTACATTATGTCGATTCACTAATTAAAAAATTGCAAGACTAAAGCTGTGCAGAATTAAAATGTTGATTGAGAATTCAAATGTCAGTGTCGTTATGAACGAAGCTTCAAACTATTCAGTACAGCCTTACCAGACACATCGATGTACTTGATCACGTTGATGCAAAAAAATGTCTGCAAATCTGAAATTGCCATAAAGCGGTTCTGCAAATTGATTGCAGCATTACCTGCAATACGACCTGAGATAGTAAAATGACAGATAATCTGTATCGTCTCACAGTAACAGCTTTTTCCTCTTACCTCCTGCAGGTAATCCTAATAGAGTTCTTACCTAAGATCCCCATCTTCAGACCGGACTAGCCCGACTGCGGCTGATCTTAAACCTCCACTGCTGCCCAGCTCCGTCACAAAACCACAACGGCTGTCAAGCTCCTGAATAAATACCCCAAATGTTTTTGTTTACAGGGTAGCATTGATCCTCCCTCTTATCGCCCTTAAACCCCACACATACCTTCACCCTTGTTTACAAATCCAGCATCCCAACACTCGTTTTTTGGAGTGAATCCATCATTGAACCACAACCTATCGGGGCGAGCTGGCACACTGTTAACCGGCACTAGCCTGTGGGATGTCAGCGGAGAATCAGCTCATGGGCAGCGTTATGGATTTTTGGAACTAGAGCTGGAGACTGGACTCTCAAATCGAATCCTCTGAGCGACGACTGGAATTTTGTCACTTGTATGTTCCCTAACCTAAGCACATGGCACAGTCAGACCATGATGAAACCAACACTTTAACATTTTCCCCCACTGTCCCACCGCCAACTTCACCTGCAAAAAAATACACCCCAGTGCTTTTGTAACAGTTGGTTTGGTGCTCTAGATTATTACTAGAGGCTGCGGAGGCAACATAACACAGAACTCCAAAGGAACCTTTATCCAAATCAACTCTGTAGCGGACAGACTAGTCGTACAGGAGCATGCTGGGCGAGTGGCCACAAACAGCTGAACTTAATAATGTCACTCTTCTTATCAACTTACCAGACATCCTCTCGCCTCCTTTCATATCGCTGCACATTTCACTGTGCATCACCCCTTAACCCAGTGACAATCACGCACTCTGACTGTACTCTCTGTAGTATGAATGGGTCTTTATGCTACACAGTTTATCTGGAACAGTTTGTCTTCATCATTATGTGTGTCCAGGTGATGGGCTGGCTGCCTAGCAACTGCTTCTGAGTCGCAGTGGAACAAGTAAGCTGAAAAGAAAGCTACTAGCGATGAAGAAGAGACACTTGTTGTTCTTTTTCTTTTAACTATCTCAAGTATTGTTTACTGTTTCGGTGAAAGAGAGGGAGTCAGTGCTTGCAAATCATTTCACTGTATTTGTTATGTGTGTGTGTCTTTCTGAAAGAAACCTAAGCAAAAAAAGAGACAAATCAGATATGAAGAGATACTCTTTACTCTGTAAAGCAGGGTTCTTTCTTTGACGCATTTCTTTGCCATAACCGATCTTTGTTACTTTTGTTGTAGTAATTTATAAAAGTGCAGATATAATCTGTGCATTTGTGAAATGGGCCTCAGTTTTGTTTTGGGATTTTTTTTTGCAAAGGTATGCCATGGTTGTTTCCTTTTTGTCTTTATGGTCATGTGTCAACACTAAAGCACACAATCGGTCCTTAACACCTTCACATGGCCTCTCTTCCTTATCTGCAGACCGTGGCTTACTTATATGAGTGTTCAAGTTAAGGATGCGGCTCTTCTGAGAAAGTTCCTCTGTTTTAGATTTAATCTGACTGATACATTCAAAGGTCTGGGGTTAACAATAGTCTTAGGTTCTCTTTATTAGGTTTTTACCAGGGTTCTGTATCACGAAGCAGGATTACTGAAGTTAGCTTGATAACTGCACTGAGTAAAACCAGGCTACACCCAAATCAAGAATTTGGACGTAAAGCTGCAACACTAAGCAGTGTTTTTACCAATAGACCTATGATGGAGCTAAAATGAGAGTGAATCTTGGACTTCATCAGGTAGCTGGAAACACGACTCCAAATGAATGCTAATGTTGCTCTACTGGATGTGTAAGTAGGCAACTTTTTGCTAGCAAGTTGTTCATCAGTTCAGTTATCTAGCTATCTAACAATCCTGCTTCATTATAAAAGGCCTGAGACTATTCTGTGGACATGTTATCGATCACATCATAAAGCACATCTCGGTTTAATGAAACATACATACCATTTGCCAGCGAAAAGGAGATGGTATAGATTCAGCTTTTCCCCATTCAGCACACCTCATGATTTATGAAAACATCCAGAGAATGAGATTGAACAAAGCCACTTTGTTTCGGGTCACACAGCTCCAGTGATTGTATGGGTCACACTCAGGGGATTATACTTACAACAACAAAATGTAGTATTGGAAAATCTCACTGTCAGGTGTGTTCCAACGTTAACAGGGGCTCAAGTATATTATACAGATAATACATGACTTGAATAAATGTAAAATGATACATTTGGAGTTTGTTTTGAAATGGAAAAATGCCCCTTAAGAAAAAGACAACTTCCTGTTTAAATAGTAAAGGAAGTACATATTCCACAGAGCCACAAACATTGTGTTGGTTTATATGGTAAAAGACCCAAATTCACTTGATTACCACTGGGTTGCCTCTTGATTCATCAGTCACTTTTCTATATTTTTGATTGTGGTCTGTTCTATGTAAGTCAAGGCATAAGGCCATATGCAGATATTTGTGGTGTGTGTGTGTGTGTGTGTGTGTGTGTGTGTGTGTGTGTGTGTGTGTGTGTGTGTGTGTGTGTGTGTGTGTGTGTGTGTGTGTGTGCGCGCGCGCGTATGTGCACGGTGTATGCAGATGCAAATGTTCTTCGTAGATCTCAGACTGTGATTGAACCCTGCACAGAAAATGAGTCCCTTTTTTATATAATCTTGAGTGGTCTGTGTGTGTGTGTGTGTGTGTTTGTGTGTACGAGGGAGAGAAAGATATATGTACATATGACTCATGAGCAGATGTACAGTAATAAACTACCAATAAACAAGGCCATGGGCATCCTCCTCTGTTACTGTGTGATTTTTGTTTTCCTGCTTGTTGACATAAAGTCTCTATTGTAGACTATCAGTCATTCAAGGTCACAGGAAATCTAGAGGAACTAAATTAAAGGCGACTGGATTTGCTGTTTTCCTCTTGTAATGAGTGAAAGTTAATATGACATAGCAGCAGGTTAGTCTCCAGGCCAACAAAGGGCGGGCAGAGATATGGAAGCAGCAGCCCTGTGACACACAGAATGGAGGAATGTGGGTGCGATAAACTCCAGTACTCTGACGAGAGAAGGTGCTCTGCTTTGGAAAGCGTCGCGAAAAGGGACATTGGGAATATGCATGCCGCTCAAAAGCTGTGAGAGAAATCACAGAAGTGATGAACTAAGCTATACATCCTGGGAAAAGTTGTCAAAGAGACTAATCAGGATGACTGATTACTGGGATCATAATTTACTAAATGAACATCATGCTGTATTGAAGAAGACTTGAAACTAGCGATCAAGTGAGAAGTAGGCTAATTTTCTCATAGACTTCTATACAATCAGACTTCTTTTTGCAACTAGAGGAGTCGGCTGGCTATTAGAAAGAATGCAAGTTTAAGGCACTTCAGCATTGGATTCACTTTTCAGACTTGGAGGTAGCCCACTGGTGGTGACAGACATATGGCACTCCTGTAGTGCAGTCTTCATTGGCCCACAGAGTAAAGGTCTTACACTAACATTTGAACATAATAATAAAACTGAAGAAAATGTGCAAATGCACACCGGATTCAACAATTGAGCATGCGTGTGTGTGCCAAGTTAGTCACCCCCTTGTCACTCCGTCACAGCCTCGTTATTTATACTCGCGTTCATGCGACCGTGGTGTAGTTCGTTTATAGCCCAACAACAGCTTTGTACTTCTGGCGATTGCATTCACACTTCAAAAATTATAGAAGTAGTGTTCATTTGTGGAGATTATCTTGCTGAACAAAACATGTAAGTATCATAAACGTGTTTATTTTCTGCAATAATCCAAAACCCAATAAAAAAAATCCCATTGGCTCTTTGTCGAGGGAACCAGGGCGATGCTAACTTCATGGCTGGCCTACAAAAATAAGTCATCCTTGGAGTACTCTATAAAAAGGATAAGAAAATTGTCAAACATGTCAATTAAAATACTGAAAAATGAAATAGTTTAAAGATAGATCCTCTAAAACAAGTATAAAAAGCAGAAGAACAACACTTCATATTAATTTAGTACCATCATTTTATTGTCAGAATTCTCAGACACAGCCTCTTTATCATGTAAGCATGGCAGGACATTACTGACTATGTTAATTTTCTTTTAATCCAGCTATGTCGCTGAAGAGCATTTTGATAGATTTCTGCACTCCATCTGTAATGTTCATAATACTGCCAAAGAAGCTGTGGATCTCAGAGCCATGGTCATTCATGAATTTGGTCAGATCAATGACCTCTGTTTCTTGGGAGGGAGACTCATCCGGGCAAAAACCTGTGAGGTAGACAATTGTGAATTAATTTAATTTAGACCAGGGTAGAGCTGAATTCATGAATGTGCAACCTTATCAACCATGGTACTGAACAGAATAAAAGCAGAGACCAAGAATAGAGGTTTAAGTGGTGATAAGTGACTTGTGTGTGACTATCCCACATATGCATTTGACTACTGACTATACTGTATTATGTGATATATGTGTATATGTGCATATATATATATTGTTGCAGCTGCTGTACAAATGAAGGCACAGTTTCTTCTGAATATTAAAAGTGCAGGTACATTCTGTATTCACATATATGTTAAACACTTTAAGCATTAAACATTTCATTATGATAAACTGAGCGTATTCACAACCTCGGGGGATTTAGTGTTGGGAAACAACCTGGCCGTGGCTTTTTGGCCTTGTAGCCAGATTATACGTGTGAAAGTTCATACCTTTTTCTGGGTCCAGGATAGCAGGTGCTGGTAAGTTCAAACACTCTACCTGCTTAGTAAACTCTTGCAGCTCAGCAGCAGTCACCTTAGCTCTCCGGCCTACGAGACAGAACAAGAAAGAGCTATAGAGTAGTCTTCTACTGGGCTTATGGGTCAGTCAAGTAACTTCAGACATTCAAATACAAGAAGATGGACTACATTTTATTTATAATAAAGCAAATATAATGATTAAATCATATAATATATATATATGATATATTTTATAAATAAAGATAATAATACTTTTATATAGTATAATGCACTGATTTAGAGCTGCAACAATTAATCAACTAATCAATTAGTTGTCAACTGTTGAATTAATCGCCAACTATTTTGATAATCAATTAATCGTTTTGAGTAATCTTTTAAGAAAGAAAGTCTGAATTCTTTGATTCCAGCTTCTTAAATGTGAATATTTTCCGGTTTCTTTACTCCTCTATGACAGTAAACTGAATATCTTTGAGTTGTGGACAAAACGAGACATTTGAGGACGTCATATTTGGGCTTTGGGAAACACTGATCGACATTTTTCACCATTTTCTGACATTTTATAGACCAAACAACTACTCAATTAATTGAGAAAATGATCTACAGATTAATCAACAATGAAAATAATCGTTGAAGTCCTAGTCTGACAGAAGAAGAAGTAGAAGAAGTAGTCAGATCCCTTACTGTAAAAGTACCAATACATTAATGTAAAATTACTCCATCACCAGTAAAAGCCCTGCATTCAAAATCCTACTTAATTAAAAATACAGAAGTATTATCAGTAAAATGTACTTAAAGTATCAAAAGTAGGAGTACAGTACTCAAAAACATTAGCTTTTTTCGGAAATATTGGATACTTTCACATCTTCGTGCTTCGACAGTTATTTAAATGAAAATGTTAGAAGTTTAAAGGGGAAATGTCTATTTGGTTGGACTGCTAACAACTCATAGACATCTGAAACATGACAATTTGGCCCCAACTACACTGATCTCTTGTAAAGGGGTAAAGGGTCAAAAAGGTTGGGAATGACTGGTTTAGTCTTTAAGGCTATCATATGGTTTTAATGTCAAATCTTAATCTGAAATGTAAAACATTTAGCACAAGTTTAGAGCGTTATTTAAACACCTTCCCAACAAGCTAGGATGACATAGTTCAAAACAGAATCTCCACACTAGGTTTAAATCTAGCTGAGCCCGCTACAACCTCCGATAGATCGATTGCGTTAATGCGTTAAAGAAATCAGCTGCGTTAAAACAAATTTGCGTTAACTTTGACAGCCCTCGTCACAATACATATTGATTCTGTGATATAGAATTAAGGAGGTTTTAGCCATATTGTCCACCCCCAGTCTGACGTTTAATACAGTGTGTAAACTCTCAGATATGCAAATCCATTTCAGCGTCATTGTGAACATATTGTGAATTCTTACTGCTGAGCTGAATAGCACGGTATGATAGTCCTCCAAGGGTGTAATTTGAGTAGGAAACAGTGCAGTCAGGGCAGCTGGTAGTCAGTAGGATACCAGAATTAATGACAGGTTTATCTGGGGACGCAACACACATCAACATGTACACAAAGTGCTTTTGCAATGTTGGACACAAAGTCCAAATTTGTTTGTGAAGGTACAGGGTCAGTCAGACTGTTTGTACAGCGTGTTTCATCAATATTACTCACCCATAGAGAGAGTGCTGTTCCCCATGGTCACCTCACTTTTGACAGTGAAGCAGCGGCCAAGCCTTTCATAAGTAAACATTTTAAAAAGTGAAATTACACACTTAAATGTTTTTTAAATTTGGAAAGAACATCACTGGACACACACGAGACTAAACGATTCAATTTAGGCTTGAAATTACATTTTTTGAGTCTGAAGAACAATGATGACATCACTTTCGTTAGCAGCAGCAGTGATTTTCACCGTCGAGCGGTTCACAAACATCTTCGTTATCCATTGGGATGCCGGGATGCTTGTGGCTTCTGCTATGTATGTCCACTTGCCCAGCAGCTGAAACAAATGGCGTCTCCCTCAGTTGCATGAGACAACAAATGGTAGTGTAATCTTTTTGAAATATTAAAACAAAAAAAGGATCCAACAAGCAGAAAGTGAGACTTTTTTTTTCCAACATTATTCAGACTTTTTTTTCCAAACATTTTTTTTCAAACATTTTTCAAATCTTTTTTTTCAAACATTTTTTTTCCAACATTTTTCAGATCTTTTTTTTTCAAACATTTTTTTTCAAACATTTTTCAGATCTTTTTTCAGATCTTTTTTTTCAAACATTTTTTAGACTTTTTTCAGATCTTTTTTTTTCAAACATTTTTTCAGACTTTTTTTTCAAACATTTTTCAGACTTTTTTTTTCAACATTTTTTTCAAACATTTTTTTTCCAATATTTTTCAGATCTGTTTTTCAGATCTGTTTTTCAGATCTTTTTTCAGATCTTTTTTTCAAACATTTTTTCAGACTTTTTTTTCAAACATTTTTCAGACTTTTT
>CAKAOH010040592.1:0-21278 GCA_916701665.1 Sebastiscus tertius | reverse complement strand
CCCAGGTCAGATTTGAACCCGGGCCACGGTGGTAAGGCAGAGTCCACCTTTGTATAAAACTACATACGGGATTTACAAGAAACTATGCATTTATGTTTCCCAGCGTAACTCATTGTATCTGACATGAGCCTCACTGATAACTGCTGGCTCTCTTACAGCAGTAGCAGAACTATTAAGTTACTGCTAATAACCCAATTTTCCTACTTCTGCTTCACAGTAAAAGCATTTACATGGAGAACCACAGAGTGGCTTAAAGAATAGGTTCAGAGTTTTTCAAGTTTTAAATTAATTGAATGTTTTATTAATAATAAAGAATGACTGGTTAAAAGAAGTATTCAAGCTTTTATAGAGCAATCTAGATGTTGGTAAGCTAGATGTTTGATATTTCTGTGGCTAGTTTTGGCCAGAGCCATTTTTAATAAGGGATCCGGAACGGGTCCGGACCGAACGAGCTGTTTGATAAACGGGTCCAAATCGGATCCGGACCGGATGAGCTGCTTAATGAACGGGTCCGAATCGGATCCGGGCCGGATGAGCTCATTTGTGAGCGGATACGGGCAGTGTCCGGGCCGGATCTGGTCTGGATCCGTGATCCGTATCTGTTACGGATCCGTCCCACCGTGCAAGTGGACTCCTATCCGGACCGTTTTGCGGATCCGTACCGGAGCCTAACATGCCTCCGGAGCGGATCCGTACCGGAGTCAATTTGCTATCTGGTCAACATTTTGGGTTAGATATATGGTTAGAAGGTAAGATTGCTTCAAAATATGAGTCCATTAGTTCGTGATGGCTGTTCTATCTGCCAGTAGACACTGAGTGACGTCTTTTTGGCTGTTAATATGGAAACAAAATGGCGGCGACAGTAAACCGAGTTAATCCAACGGTTCTAATATCGTGATACACCGTTACCATGGAGACAAGAAGTGTTCGATAGAAGAAACAGGAGGAAGCTTAAAGACACTACAGACATGGAACTGAGGACATACGGTGGACAGTCGCCTCTGTTTGACGGGATAAACGGGAAACGGACAACAGTGAGTGCGAGTGCCGGGCAGGCACCGGGGCGTCCCCGCCCGGTTCCGCCCACACCACCCCCGGTCCCGGTGCCGCCTCCGCCGCTGACAGCAGCACACCGACTCGGTGGTCCCGTTATCACCGAGGCTTCAAGAGGTAACTATAGATGGAGGAAAACACAGGTGACATGACTCTAGTAGTGTTTTAGTGATTGTTTTGGACATAATGAGGAAAAGCAGTTTAAATTAGTGTCTTTTGGCATGCTAACGTTGAGCCGGTAGCTAGCTAGCTCATATTGTAGGTCGGGTCTAGATGGTAACCCTAGATTTGCGAAAACGTTCGAAAACTCGCGAGACTCGTTGCCCGACGCAAATCGAGGGTTACCATCTTTAATCTTTTTAAATGCTGACATTTGTCATGTTTGTTGTATAATTGTTGATTAGAGGGGAAATCCATTTAATAAACCAGCTTAACTTGGTTGACTGATGGATACATTTATTCTAGTTTGTGTATTTTGTATGTTAGCTTTTATTATTTTCGATATAATGTATGTAATTAATTTATTTTTGTTTGTTTTGTTGTATGTCCTGTTATCTTTTTGTTGTTTCTTTCTTTCTTTCCTGTCTACCTTGGTTATATGTCACATCTTGGAAAAATAAATGTATGAAAAAAAATAAAAATATAAATAATTATGTTTATTCTAGTGCAATAGTTACATTGGATTTATTGTTTTTACTTATTTTTAGAACCTGTGTTCTTGACTGTGGACAACCTATTTTACACAAGGAGCCTCATGAAGGTTTTCTCATATTTGCAACAAATATCACAAGCTTAACCAGAAATATTGCAGTTATAAAGTATGGTAGTATGCATCTTAGACTACTAGGCTACCGGGACACTTCACACCTCCAACAACTCCCTGAATGGTGATTAATTCAGTGACTTTCTGTAAATCTCCCATCAAGTGTCATTTTATTTTTCCGTGTCTTCAGCACCTTCTGCTGGATAAAAGATGGACTTCTTCCTCTCCTGTGGACATTAAGGACAGCAGAGTATTTACTCATGGTGACGTACAACAGATAAGGATCCTGTAGGTGTGTGAGTGCGTGTTCTTAATACTTCTACCTTTATGAGGTCCAGTTTTAGTCCATAAGAGGACATTTTACACACACAAACAACTCGAGAAATACAAATCTGACCCCCATCCAAGATACAACATTATTACATTAAGGGTTAACAACATTCTACAAACATGTTGTTAAAGTATAAATAAATGTGAAAAAAATAATGCATTGTTGCAGCCATGCAACAAATTCCAAGAGAGAGATGAAAATATAGATTAAATTAACTAAGTTATTTATAATTTTAAGAAACCTGCTGCAGGCTGTAGCTTCATATTTACCGTACAGACCGGTGTCAGTCTGAACATCTGTCCTCACAAGTATAGCGATACAAATGTGTGTCTGTGTGTGCTCTTCCAGTAAGATGGTTTATGGCTGCATCATACACACACACACACACCCACACACACACACATACAGGTGTGTCGTACGCCTGCGCCAGGTGTGTGAATGTCTTTTACCTTCTTCCTGTTCAAAGCTCAAAGTTCAGACGGACAGAGACGATCCAGAGACGCACGCCACAAACAAGAAAAAGAAGAAGAATTCACATCTAAAAGGAAATATATCTCATAACTAAAACCACAGAAGAAGACGTGACACATTAGGAGTAGCTCTAGGATCTAATATCTGACTCCAATAATAATAACAGATGGATTGCACCTGAGGACGAGCAGCTCCGATAAACTTGGAGATCAGCGACTGGTCGACTGACTGGAGGCCATCTTGGAAAGAAACACTGGTGAGTCTCAGCTAATATGTCCAGCAGATCTGTGTCTGTTTAACCATTTAAACATTTTTGGATTATTAGTTTTATTTTGGAAGCTCCTATAATAAGTCTATAATAAACTGTGTAGCCAAAATACAGATACCAGACCCTTAAAGGACAAAAATGTCCCAGTTAAAGCCCATTAAAGTGAGACATTACAGGCAAAAACATTGTTTTTTCACTGGTCAATTTTGCCTTTTTGCATTCAGTACAGATTTACAGATATAATGTGCAGTGGTGGAAAAAGTACTCGAAATCTTAAGGTGAGATACGACAGGCAAAAACATAGTTTGTTCAATTGGTCAGTTTAGAGATTTTGAGCTATTTTACTTCCATAACATATCTCCTAAATAAGCATTTAGGTGTTTATTTAACTACTTTGTTTATTTGCATCTATCGATTTCTCCTAAACTCACCAAAAGTTAGCATTAAATAATGACTTATTTGCATATTTAAACAGTTGTAATACAACGTTGTAATAATCAACTGGGGAAGTTTCATGCTGATATTTAGTAGTTATTTGTTTTTACGCTGTTCACCTGTAGTGTCTTCATACAATACAACAATCCATATCTTTAAAGGCCGTTTTCTCTAAATGAGGTTTTTGTCAGACTCTGAGCCAGAAATCTCCACTTCAGCAGCACTTACATCCACCAAACTTTACAGTTTCATTCCTCTCTATATTGTGAAGGTTTTTACAGAGGGGTTTGTTCAGATATCATTCATAGCCTGATTTATACAACATTTTATACCCAAAAACATGGCGAAAATGTATTTTTTTAAGGGCTGTTGATAGTATTTTCTGATTTATGGAGTGATAAAAAGAGATATCCAAAATTCCCTCTATGACTCTAATATGTCAACAAAATTAAACAACACATTACATATTTCTTTCATAGCTGAGAGGTTACAGGTGAAGCTTTGTGTCTGTATCACTTGTTTTAACCTTGAACTCTGCTTCAGTATCAGATGTGATATTAGTTCAACATCATCATCAACCTGCTTCTTCCTCCATTACACCGACAATCCCAACAATGGTGGAAGAAGTTTTCAGATCCTTTAGTAAAAGTACCATTACCACGATGTATAAGTACTCCATTACAAGTAAAATGTATTAATTTACAATCTTAGTGAAGTAAAAGTACAGAAGTCGGGCCCTCCAAAGGGTCACCAGATAAATCTGAGATGATTAATGGGAGAGAGAAGAAGAAGAAAGTCCTGCCAAGCTGGTTTAATCTTTAGCACTGTGTATTTTATAAGAAGATCATGTTTTTTATATAAAATGTCTAAATTAGAAAAGTAACTAAAGCTGTCAAATAAATGTAGTGGAGTAAAAAGTACAATATTGCCAAGTAAAAGTACTGTAAAGGGTAGAGAGAAGATGTGGGTTTTTCTGTTGATATTATTTTTTTATGTCAACAACAATGAAATAGAAGAGCTAAAAGAAAAGCTCTTCTATTTCATTGTTGTTCTGCTTTAACTCTTCCATGTTCAGTCATTTTAATATCACCTTTAAAAGTTCTATATGTATTCATTCATTCACTGTGAGTGTCTTTTCTTCAGCCTTGTAGCTCCAGCAGCTCCAGCAGGAGGCCCTCCTGATCCCTCCTACCTCCCAAGCTGCAGCGCCTCCTGCTGGGCAGCATGGAGCCCGGAGCAGGCCGGCTGCCCCTCCAGGTGCTGGGAGAGAACGAGGCGCTGCAGCAGTTCTTCAGCGGTGAGCTGTCTCCTATCATCAAATCAGCCATAATATCTTCTATAAGGGACCTGATCTACTTTTTAGACTTGCAATAATGAAGCACACTTAACAGGGAGATTCAATGTTTCTTTATAAGGATCTGGTCCTTCAAAAGGTAAAAAAGGTTCTAGTGGTACTTGAAGAAGTTCTTTGGTTCCTGAGGAGGATCCAAGAGTCACTAGGGGGGATTCATGTGGTCTTCGAGGCATTCAAGTGGCCCCCCAGGTACAGGTAGTTCTTGTGAACCTTGGGGGGGCTCCTTGAGAAGGTTCTATTGGTCCTGAAGAGGACAGTCCAAGGGTCTATGCATAAATTGTCCTTGAGATATTGTAGTTGTCTCTGAGTTGGTTACAGTGGTCCTTTAAAATGTTGAAGTAGTCTTTAAGAATGTTCCAGGGTTCCTTGATTAAGTTCTAGTTGTCTTTGAGGAGATCCATTGTGTTCTTGAGGTAATTCCAGGGGTTGCTAAGGAGGTTCAAGTTATCCTTGAAGTGATTCTCATGGCCATTGAGGAGGTACCATGGGTCCTTGAGAAGGATCTAGTTGTTCTTTAGGCGGTTCTAGTGATTGTCTAAGGGAAGGTTCCAGGGGTATTCCTTGCGGAGGTTTAAGTGACTCTAGTGGTCCTTGAAGAGGACATTCCAGGGGTTCTCAAGGAAGTTCAAAAGGTCCTTAAAGTAGTTCTAGTGATCCTGGAGAAGGACGTTCCACTGGTCCTTTAAGAAGTTCAAATGGTCCTTATGGAGGTTCCAGGAATCCTAGAGGAGGTTCTACTGGTCCTTAAAGAGGTTCGATGGGTTCTTAAGAAGATTCAAGTTGTCCTTGAAATGATTCCAGCGGTCACAGAGGCAGAATATGGATCCTTGAGCAGGTACAAGGTTCCAGGGATCCTTTCAGGAGAAGTTTTATTTCAGGAGGTTCTGTGGTTTCTCGAGGAGTTTAAAGTTTTCATTGTGTATTTATGGTGCTCTTTGAGGTCATTCATGTTGAGGAAGTGGTCCTCGAGGAAAAGGTTCCAGAGGTTTTTAGGGAGGTTTAGTTGGTCCTTAATAAAGTTCCAGGGGTCCTTGAGGAAGTTACAATTGTTCTCTCTGCAAAAAGTGTTATTTAAAAAAACATATTTGGACACTTTTATGCTAAAGTTGATCCAAAATCGAGCTAAAACTCTGACTTCAGCCTGCCATTAACCACAGAGCAACAGTCAGAGCTCTCTCATTGGATGTTCACTCATATTTGAATTTTTTTCTCATCTATATATCATCTACTTTATACGAATTATTACTTTTAAAACGTCCCGGGTTAACAAACTCTCACCCTGACACTTAAATTACAGACCAGAGGGTTAACATGACACACACAGTCTGTTATCTATTAGCTTATCTTCCTCTGCTCATTAAGATCAGGAACAATTGATTACCATGTGTGTGTGTGTGTGTGTGTGTGTGTGTGTGTGTGTGTGTGCAGGTCAGGATGTGAGTGGTGTGTTGGACAGTTCTGTCGCCGTGGACACGAGCATCCTGGAGCAGTACCTCAGCAACGACATGGACCCCAGCTTGTAAGACTCACTCTTAACATTACATTACATTTATGTTTTATATTTTTACATTAATGCCAGAAGCTCCTACACACACATTGTTAATTAAGTTTTAAGTTGTTATGTTTTACAACATTAAAGAGTACAGTGTGTGATAAAATGATACAACTTGTAGAAGAGGTGGTCAGAGTATAGTAGTAACAGGGGAAACCTACTGTGTCATCGTCATTTCTGGACACACATACTGTTATATTATATAACGCACACACAAACAGCATTGACCTAGTTGATAATTAGCTGACTGAAGGTTGTAAATACAGAAAGAGAAAGAATGAGGAGATCCCATTAAAACAATATAAAACACACTTTATCAAATACCAAAACTACTTTACACAGCACAAAATGAAACAAAGTAAAAGCCTGTCATTACTTTTTAATGCAGCTTGATCTTATTTATTAATGGAATTGTTTGTGTTTTAATGCAGGTACAGTATGTCTTTCATGGGCGTATGTTTTTATGTTATTTTTGTAAGGCAATTTTCTATCACTATGTGATGGAGAGTAAACACTGTCGATGCGTTAACCGTTTGTTTGTTTGTTTTTTTCCCAGCATGCTCCCTGAGTCTCCTCCTGACTCGAGCTCAGAGGCCTGTTCACCTGCACAGATACCAGGTACTGTTCACAGCTTCAACCACTACGTTTAAAGTAGGGCTGTCAAAGTTAACGCGATAATAATGTGCAAATTCGTTTTAACGCCACTAATTTCTTTAACGCATTAACTTGTGATTTTTATATTGTAGCACCTGATGAATCCATCGGTACTAACCATGTCATACTAGCTTGTCGTGAAGGAGGTTAAATAACGCTCCAAACTTGCGCTAAATTTTGGCGAGGATAAACTGGCATGGCCATTTTCAAAGGGGTCCCTTGACCTCTGACCTCCAGATCAGTGAATGAATAAATAAATTGGTTCTATGGGTACCCACGAGTCTCCCCTTTACAGACATGCCCACTTTATGATAATCACATGCAGTTTGGGGCAAGTCATAGTCAAGTCAGCACACTGACACACTGACAGCTGTTGTTGCCTGTTGGGCTGCAGTTTGCCATGTTATGATTTGAGCATATGTTTTATGCTAAATGCAGTACCTGTGAGGGTTTCTGGACAATATCTGTCATTGATTTGTGTTGTTAATTGATTGATCATTCAGTGACCGTGTTTATGTCTCTGTTTGTGTTTTGAAAAATTCACCGTTGATTTATTTGTCACGTAACGCCACTTCTGAAGTTATTTTAACCCAATCCACCATCTTTTCCTAAACCTAACCAAGTAGTTTCCTGTGAAGATGGAAGTTTATTTTGAAAAGTCTGTATGTATGTAACGAGCATGTGCGTCACATGTTGCTGGACATTCGTAGGAAAACGCACGAAAAAGGAGGAATAACTTTTAGTAAGATATCATACGAACCGTTGTATGACGATATGTTGAATAGGGTGAAACTGTACTCTAAAATATACCTCTCTGATTGACAGACCTCCACTACGAGCCGTCCTATTGGTCGAACCAGGAGGTATTCCAGCCAACACAACGGCCTGCCCCCTCGTCGTCCTGTCGCTTTAAGGATCGAGGCCCCGCCCCCGCCCCCACCCACCACGAGCTGCTGACCCACGATCAGCTCCGTAGTTTGGGCCTCACAAACACTTACATCAAGTCTGGGACCTCACCTGCTCCACCTGCCCCCCTGATCCAACACACACACCGCTCACCTGAACACACACACTACCTGAGACCAGAGAGCTGCTCGCAGGTTTACACGCCTCCCACGCCGCCTTCCCCGCCCCAACCCCCCTCAAACAGCTACGCCATGCCCTGCACTGGTCCGGGCCTGGTCCCTAATTTATCCACGCCATCTTCAACCTACCTGCTGGGCTCCACTTCCACGCTACACACCTGGTAAGCAGACTTTTAGTCTTTACTGAGTCGTCAGTTTGTCATTTGTACGTTACACTCACACTGCAGCTTCTATTCTGGCTTCCAGGAGCTGGTGATAACAGGCAGGAAATTGTGAACATATAGACACTTTTACAGCTGACGCCATGATGAGGTCACGGTGTTAGCTGGAGGCTAAACACAGGAAAGACTGGAGCCTAACTAACACTAGCAGTGGGCTAAAGTTACACGTGTAAAATGTCGTCTTGCTGTGTTGTTAGGTGCCAGAATCCAGATATCACAGACATTTGAGATGACAAACTGTGATTCGAGGCTCTAGCGAGCTACAATATTGGAGAAACGTTTCAGAGATGGAGAGTAAATGTTGCTAATAGTTTAGCTTAGTCTTCAGCTAACGAAAAAGTCGCCAGGTGTCATGAAAACATACAGCCTGGTGTTGTCAGCATAAAAATGTAACTCAGTCAGTCAGTGACTAGTTATTTGGTCTGACCTTTGAATCTGTCTCCTCCTGCTTCAGCTCCCCAGAGAGTAAAAAGAGGAGGAGATCTGAGTCTGAGGACCCGTCGGCAGGAGTCGAGGCTTCCTGTAGTGAAGGTGACGGTGTAGGGAACAGCGTCGGTGGTTTGGGATCCTACCAGCTGCTGACGTGGGAGCACTACAGACCGGATCACTGGAGCACCTTATACGACAGCAGCAACCAGACAATGTGAGTACAGAACCAGCTGAAACAGAACTTTTTATTGTAAAATCTTACACCAAGTAGTTCAGTCAGTTTTATGAATTCTTCTTCTGTGCCTCCAGGTCTCCTCCAGCCTACCACGTCGACACAGATAAAGGCTTCAACTACTCTGCAGCTGACGAGGCCTTCGTCTGCCAGAAGAAGAACCACTTCCAGGTCACTGTTCACATCGGCGTGGCCGCAGAGCCACAGTACGTCAGAACGCCCAGGGGGCCGCAGCAGGTCGACCACTTCCTGATTAAAGTGTTTGGGGTCAAGGTACGTTCAAGACTCTTCAACCTTCTGTCTGTGACCAGCAAAATATAGTAAAGAAGTGTGCGCTCTCTTCATTACAGACATTAATGAGTTAAGATAAATTACGTTAATCCAGTTTACAATTTACAATGAAATGCATAAAAATCATCTATAACTTTACCAGAAAAACAATTAAAAATCCTCTGAAAACAACTAAACTCAGAACATTGAAGATCTGTATCAGTTTCAGTTGTGGATCCAGAACATGTTTATCCTAGCTTAGCATCAACACTGAAAGCAGGGAGAAAGGGCTGTCAGGCCAAACTCTACTGTCAACAAAACCCAACTTTATCAACAGTATCTTGATGAAACACATCTACATCTACAAGATGAATCCCTAAAAATGATTCCAGACTCGGCACATTGAGAATCTGGAGATCTCCAGAATATTGTGGAAACACCACCAGCAGGAGGCGTTCAGTATTTTCTCTGTCTGTCTCTCTCCTCGCAGCTGGAGTCTCCGAGCCACCAGGTGACCATCGAACAGTCTCAACCCAACCGCAGCAAGAAGCCCTTCCACCCTGTCAGGTAGATAACGGACCGAGCATCCCTACACGCACCGTCGCCAGCTGTTAGCTCAGATATACCCTAGTTCAGTGGTTCTCAACCAGGGGTCCGGCGACCCCCAGGGGTCCTTGAGGGAGTTCCAGGGGGTCCCAAGAAAAAATGGTAATAGTTTATTTTCACTAGAACGTCTGGTTCTTCTCTTTTAGTTGTTCCACAAAGCAGAACAAAACGATTTGGTGATGCTGCTTTCAGCCATTACGCTCTAAGCTGCTGCAGCAGCCTTCCAGACGTAAACTAAAAACCCATCTATTTAGTCTGGCTTTCATGGAGTGTTTTACAATTTTAGTGGTTTTGTTATTTATACTCATTTTGTTTTGTCATCATTTTACTACTTTGAGTAACTGTTGATCATTAGTCAATTTATTTGTCAATCGTTTGTAAAGCACTTTGAAGTGCATTTGATTAGTTCAAAAGGTGCTATATAAATAAAGTTTGATTGATTGATTGATTTAATTCACTATAGAAGTGAGCCCAATGAGAGCAAGAGTCATAGAAGTGACTATTCTGATCAGAGGTTTCCCTTTCTCCACGGTTATCTCCTCAACTGTAGTTGACAACGATAGAATTCTGGTCTTGATCATATTTAACAACCAAAATCATTTCAGATCTTTTTAAAGGTTCTTCTGATCCCATCCATCACAGTCAGTGGCTTGGAGTGACTTCTTTTTCAGTGTTTTCTCTGTGATACATTAAAATAAGCTGTGAAAGCTCAAACGTTGAAACAGATATTTTAAAAATGATAACGTGATCCTCCAGGGTCAGTCTGCCCAGCGGTAAAATCACCAAGGTAACGCTCGGCCGACTGCATTTCAGCGAGACGACGTCCAACAATATGAGGAAGAAAGGAAAACCCAACCCTGACCAGAGGTGAGAGAGTGAGTTAATGAATGAATGAATGAACAGTCAGAGCTACATGCTAACTGTGTGTGTTGTCTGTAGGTATTTCCAGATGGTGGTTGGTCTGTACGCTGCAGTGGGAGGAGACGAGACGTTCCTCCTCACAGCGCTGGTGTCGGAGAGGATCATCGTCAGGGTAACAGCACGATGATCATGAATCGACGAGGAAACACGTCTCTGTGTCTTATTTATAAACCTGTAGCGTCCCCTCCGCAGGCCTCTAACCCCGGTCAGTTTGAGATGGACGGGGACGCCCTGTGGCAGCGCGGGGCGGTGCAGGACGCCGTGGTCTGTCAAGGCCGAGTGGGCATCAACACCGACTCCCCCGACGAGGCGTTAGTCGTGTGTGGGAACGCCAAGGTGATGGGCGCCGTCATGCAGCCGTCCGACCGCCGCGCCAAGGAAAACATACAGGAGGTAAGATGATGACATCACTTCAACGGGTCTGTCAATCAAAACGATAACAACAGAGGGAGTTTGGTAAAATGGTGAAGCAGCGTGGTATCATGGAAGTTGTTGTCTTCATAGTTAGGATTTGTTCAGCAGGTTTTTACTATGAGCCTTTCCCATTTCAGATTCTATACGGCTCGATTCCTCTCCTTGACTCCTCTCCTCGATTCTTCTCCTCGACTCCTCTGCTCGCGTCTTAGTCCCGCCCACGGGAGATGCGAGTGGAGGAGTTGAGGAAGAGACACGAGGAGAGAGGAAGAGAGGAAATATGTTTTTAGAGACATGAGAAGTCCTTTCCTCTGAAGCGTCATGTGAAGCAACGTCTGTTTCTGATCACAACTGGATCAGCTGATCACAGCTGGATCAGGTGATCGCAGCCGGATCAGCTGATCACAGCTGGATCAGGTGATCACAGCTGGATCAGGTGCTCATAGCCGGATCAGCTTCTCTGTAGCCTGTTACCTGTTCAACAAAAACCTGCACATGAATAACAGCTGCAGTCTGTATTTCTACTGTGGACTGAGTCCTGCTTAGAGGCTCAGGAACCATCTCTACTGGCACAATACCTTTATATTATTTATTCATTATTAGCGTCAGTATTTATTGATATTCTGACACTAGAAATTATGTATTAGGCTGAATGTTTTAGGGAAAATTGAAATGATTTAACTCGACGCTCAGGAATTCAGCCTCACGTGTGACTGAATGTAAATGATGTAAAAGACAGACCCTCCTTCTCTCTCTGACTTTAACTGGATCCTTAATAAAAGTTAATGAATGGAATAACAGATCATGAAAAGAAAAATCTTTCTAATAATTGAAGAAAGTTGTTTGAGGTCCGTTTGTTGTCAGCTATTATAAAGCTCTTTCAGTGTCAGACTCCTTCAGCTGCGGTGTGTGAAGCAGAGATACTGCAGGTCCTTCTGCTGCTGGATCACTTCACCATTAACATGGTCCGTTTGTTGTTCACACCTACAGTTAACACAGATTTTAACTAGATGGTGAATCAGAAGACAACTAAAATATAAAACTTTAAATCTGTGATCTCCCTTCACTCAGGTATGAAACTCCAGCGATGTTGACATGTATCAGATCAGTCCAATCGGCTCAGCGTCCAATCAGTAACTGATATCCAATAAGGGGGCGTGTCGGTCAGTAAAAAACTTCCGTGAAGGATACACTGGAGGATTCACTGGTGTATCCTTGCTCATGGTTCCTCCGGCAAGCCTCTTCGCTCCTCAAGATGCATTTTAGGAATTGGGACGTCCTTCAAGATGGAGCGCTGAGATCGGTTTCGGGTCACAGCCGGTGGAGCGAGGAGACGAGGAGGCAAAAATTCGGGAAATAAGATGCACCTTATGTCTCTCCTTATTAGGTCTCCTCCTCTCCAAAACAAACAGACCTGCTAGTCCCTCCTAGTGGCAGAGTAAAAATATTCAACTTATTTCACTCACAACTCTAATTTCAAATTCTTCATCTCAAGTTAAAACGTGTTTTCTGATTCTATGTTTATCGTTATTCTGTGTGTTGTCAGGTTGAAACGTGTTTTCTGGTTCTGTTTGTCAGGTTGAAGCATGTTTTCTGGTTCTGTTGGTTCTGTTTGTCAGGTTGAAATGTGTTTTCTGGTTCTGTGTTTGTCAGGTTGAAACGTGTTTTCTGATTCTTCATCTCAAGTTAAAACGTGTTTTCTGATTCTATGTTTATCGTTATTCTGTGTGTTTGTCAGGTTGAAACGTGTTTTCTGGTTCTGTGTTTGTCAGGTTGAAACGTGTTTTCTGGTTCTGTGTTTGTCAGGTTGAAACGTGTTTTCTGGTTCTGTGTGTTGTCAGGTTGAAACATGTTTTCTGGTTCTGTGTTTGTCAGGTTGAAACGTGTTTTCTGGTTCTGTGTTTGTCAGGTTGAAACGTGTTTTCTGGTTCTGTTTGTCAGGTTGAAACGTGTTTTCTGGTTCTGTGTGTTGTCAGGTTGAAACATGTTTTCTGGTTCTGTGTTTGTCAGGTTGAAACGTGTTTTCTGGTTCTGTGTTTGTCAGGTTGAAACGTGTTTTCTGGTTCTGTTTGTCAGGTTGAAACGTGTTTTCTGGTTCTGTGTGTTGTCAGGTTGAAACATGTTTTCTGGTTCTGTGTTTGTCAGGTTGAAACGTGTTTTCTGGTTCTGTGTTTGTCAGGTTGAAACGTGTTTTCTGGTTCTGTTTGTCAGGTTGAAACGTGTTTTCTGGTTCTGTGTGTTGTCAGGTTGAAACATGTTTTCTGGTTCTGTGTTTGTCAGGTTGAAACGTGTTTTCTGGTTCTGTGTTTGTCAGGTTGAAACGTGTTTTCTGGTTCTGTTTGTCAGGTTGAAACGTGTTTTCTGGTTCTGTGTGTTGTCAGGTTGAAACATGTTTTCTGGTTCTGTGTTTGTCAGGTTGAAACGTGTTTTCTGGTTCTGTGTTTGTCAGGTTGAAACGTGTTTTCTGGTTCTGTTTGTCAGGTTGAAACGTGTTTTCTGGTTCTGTGTGTTGTCAGGTTGAAACATGTTTTCTGGTTCTGTGTTTGTCAGGTTGAAACGTGTTTTCTGGTTCTGTGTTTGTCAGGTTGAAACGTGTTTTCTGGTTCTGTTTGTCAGGTTGAAACGTGTTTTCTGGTTCTGTGTGTTGTCAGGTTGAAACATGTTTTCTGGTTCTGTGTTTGTCAGGTTGAAACGTGTTTTCTGGTTCTGTGTTTGTCAGGTTGAAACGTGTTTTCTGGTTCTGTTTGTCAGGTTGAAACGTGTTTTCTGGTTCTGTGTTTGTCAGGTTGAAACATGTTTTCTGGTTCTGTGTTTGTCAGGTTGAAACGTGTTTTCTGGTTCTGTTTGTCAGGTGGACTCTGAGCAGCAGCTGAAGAGAATCACTCAGATGAGAATAGTTGAGTTTGATTATAAACCAGAGTTTGCCTCCACCATGGGGATAGACCACACCCATCAGACAGGTGACCAGACTCCTCATTATAATGTCATTATGATTTATTCATGATACCAGGTGAATGTGTTTTAATGAACCACATGATGTTTCAGGTATAATAGCTCAGGAGGTGAAGGAGCTGCTGCCGTCGGCGGTTACGGAGGTCGGAGACGTGAACTGTTCTGATGGAGAGAAGATTCACAACTTCCTCATGGTGGACAAAGTAAGCTCCTCCTCCTCCTCCTCCTCTTCCTCCACACTCTGTTTTTGTTTTGTTGGTTAATATTGTGACATTTAAGATTTAACTTCAACAAACAACAAAAATTACTTTAGTTTTTCAAAGGTTATTACAGAACAGATTTTTTTTTTTTTTAGATAAGCTGCAACTAACGGTTGTTTTCATCGTTGTAATCTGTTATTTTTTATGAATCAATTGGTATTTATACAGCGCTTTTCTAGTCTTCCGACCACTCAAAGTGCTTTACACTACATGTCAGCATTCACACACTGATGGCAGAGGCTGCTAAGGTGCCATCTTGCCCATCAGGATTTAATCTAAATATTCATTCACACACCGATGGCTATGCCTTCGGGAGCAATTTGGGGTTAAGTGTCTTGCTCAAGGACCGAACCACCGACCTTCCGATTGGTGGATGATGTGCTCTACCCTCTGAGCCACAGCCACCCCTCAATGAATCGTATAGTCTTTAAAATGTCAGAAATTAGTAAGAGAGCCCAAAAAGACGTCTTCACATGTCTTGTTTTGTTTGACCAACAGTCCGAAACCCAAATATATTTAATGTACAATGACATGAAACAGAGAAAATCAGCTTGAAGCAGAAGATGTTTGATAAATGACTTAATCAGTTACACTGATGATCAACCAATCGTTTAATTGACTCTAATTCTTAATGTATTTTCTTCTGAATGGTTTAAAATCTAAATATTTTGGTGCTTTCGGTCCATATTACAAGATGAAAGGGTTAAAGATAAAAGTTTATTAATTATCACTGAACAACTACATCCTACCAAACCGCATGGGATTATACCGTCTATATCGTCTTCTTCCTTCTCTTCTTTCTCCTCCTCCTCCTCTTCCTCTTCCTCCTCCAGGAACAGATCTTCATGGAGAACGTGGGGGCGGTGCAGCAGCTGTCGAAGCTCACCGATAACCTGGAGACTCGGATCAAAGAGTTGGAGGTGTGGAACCGCCGACTGGCGAAGCTGAAGAGTCTGACAGGCAGCCTGCGCTCCACCGGGTACTTCATCCATTCATCTAGTCATTCATTCATCTAGTCATCCATTCAGTCACTTGTTATCATAGATGAAAGGTCAAAAGGTCGTTCTTCAGTTGTAGTTTGTGGTCGATGCAGCGGTAGACCAGCAACTCCCGTGTTCTTAGAAGTAAAATTACTGTTTTTGTGAATATAGTCTGATGGCTTTGAAGACAGCGATACAACAGCTTCAGTTCTCCATCAGAAAGGGCTGTCTGATTGCGCGGTAAAGTGTTGAAAATATTCTAAATATAGCGTAACCTTAAACTGATAATGATTTTTTTAGGTGTCTAAAATACGTTTTTCTGCTGCTCGCCATCAGACAACCCTTTCTGACGGGGGACTGAAGCCGTTATCTATGCTCCCTTCAAAGCCACCAGACTCCATTCACAAAAACTTTAATTTTATACAACCCCATTTCAAAAAATCTGAACTAACCCTTTCAGTTCTTTCCAAACTGATCACAGCTAACTCTCACTCAGCTAGTGCTAGCGTTTACATTATTCAGAACCTTATTGATTAGCTTACTGTGCTAACCTACCTCACTGCTTTTTCAAGCAAGAAAACTACATAAACAATGTTAGCAGCATTTAGCTGATGATCGCTAGTTGACATTAGGAGTTAAATGTACCTGTAAATGTCAACATCAGTCAGTTTAGATGCTGAATAGTGTGGTCCTTTTTACTTCAATACCACAGCTAACGTTCTGTCTTTAAACTTTTCATTTAAATAATATTATAATATGGTTACATATTATTACAATATTAATCATTTGACATCTGTATATATATTGTTAGGCCAAAATAATTCAGCAACTGAACAATATTTCCACTCTTTTCCTCCATTATAACTGCTTGTATTTCTTTACAAATCTTTCAGACATTCTTTTCTTCCTTTTAGTGATCATAAAAATACCATAAATGCAAAAGAGTTGTTGACTGCTGAAAGATTAGTTTTATAATTGAAGTCCTCATATGCAGGACAAAGAAGAGAGAGCAGTGCAGGTTACAATGTACAGTATACAACACCATGGAAAAGTACTGATAAAGTGTTGTGTGTGTTACATAATAGCAGCATCACTGTGTTATCAGTTCATCAATGCAAATCACAGTTCAAGGTCGACTGAGTCTCTGAAGGCTACTGTGTGTGTGTGTGTGTGTGTGTGTGTGTGTGTGTGTGTGTGTGTGTGTGTCACTGAATTAATGAATGAATAAAGAACTGCAGGTTTAAAAGAAAGGATGAAGAAACGTACAACGCCAACATTTTTCCTGCCAACTGGGTTGCTCAATCATTGTATTGCCTCATTTGGCGATAAATAGTGACTCAACAGACATTTATTTAAATGAAAATCTTTGAGATGATTACTAGAAACTGTGGAAATGATGGATCATATTTGTAATTTGATAAAAAAAACAAAAATCCACTGGGTTCATCAGTGATTTCAGAATAAAAGTTCTTGTGTTTTGTCCAACAGGAAGCCCAGGAAACACAGCGTTGTGTCAATGGCGGCGTGTCCTGACGCCTGTAAGACGGGTAGAGTTCAGAAGGACAGCTGGTGTCAGAAGTACAGCCACTGTCTGCGGCATAAAGTCTTCCAGGCCAGCGTCTTCACCCTGCTGGCCACCATGGCCTTCTGGTGAGGCATGATGTCACTTCCTGTTTTTACTAGTAATAAGTTAAATTGAGAAAGTGATATATTAATTCAAAACATTTGTGGTGTATGTGTGCAGCGTCATCTCTATCACCGGTCTGTACCTACTAAACTTGAAGGAGGAAGACTTTGACATCAACAGGTAAAAACACCTTTTTATTGTAATAAGAAACACTATTTATATCAACTTAGTAAAAGACTAGCAACCGAATGACCCCTAGAAAACACCTAGTAACACCCTTACAACCATTAACAGTGTCATAGCAACCCCAGAGTAACAACTTAGCAACCATTACCATTAGACCAACCCAGTATCCCTACCAGTAATATTCCTTGTTAGTATACACACACAATGACATAGAAACACCCAATAACACACTAACTTCCTGGTAACATCCTAGTAACCAGCCTTTTCACACCGGGGACGAAAATGAAAATATAAAATGAAAATATAAAATGAAAATGCGAAAATTTTTCGTGTTAAAACCTTTCACACCAAGGTAAACACAAATATTTGCGTTCCATGCATTCCACCGAAAATTAAAGTTCGCACCGTCACACAATCATCGATTCATGAGTTGCTTTTATTACTCGCCACGTGTGCAGGTCTGTGTAGAAAGGTTACAATGTCGTCACATTTCTTGTGGGTGGCGCCAAAGAAGCAGCACCATAAATTACATTTACTGTATTTAACCACAATAATACAAAATCGTTTCTTCCCATTTTTTAGGATGATGGCATCATAAAATATGATGACAGATATTCAAAGCTTCACTTGAAAACCTCAGTAGACTATTTTGCGAGATCAATACCCATATTGTTGTGTGAACAGAATTATGACATTGACGTCTAAGAAAATCTACTGATCGCGTGAGCAAAAGTCATTATTTTATTAATTGGCTTGTTTTTATCAGCATTCCAAATTTGCAGAAATCGAAACTGCTACGGAAAAAAAAACATGGCACTGCGATCAGATTCGGTGTGGACAGGCTCATAGAGATAGATGGGTTCAAATTTTTAATTTGATGTGTAATTTATTCGTACAAATTATTCACATTAGTATTCCTGTAGTAACCTCATAGTAATGACATGCAGTCCTCTAACAACCACCTGGTAACATCATAGCAACTTCCTAGTAACATTCGAGCACCCACTGACAGTCACCTGACAAATAGCACGATCTGGAAGTATTTATTCAGCGATCGGCGGAAAAATGTCATCTGTACGGAACATGGTTAGTGGACAGAATATAGTTAGTGTACGTTAGTTGGGCTATAAAGAGCAGCAGAGAAGAGACGTTGGATCCTTAAAAGGACTGACAGCAGAGCCAGGAGAACATCAGCTACGATGTCATGTGTAGGGAGGACTCAGCATTGTAGCGTCTGTTTAATGACAGCCAATTACTTTCACTATTTTCTGCACAGTTTAAAATGTAAGGCAGTTTATGGCACGGAGTTCAGGGCAGCATTAGACTACAGATAGTTTCAGTACGGTTATCTGTGTAAAAAACAAAACCTTGTTACTGTGGAAGTACTGATCTGCCTCAGAGCTTTTCAGATTGTTCATCTCTTCACCGTCTGTAGCAACGGAGTCAATAACGTCCTCCCATCCCTCCATAGTAGAAGACAGAGCTATGATCACATTATCCTGTCTGAGCTGTAATAGGTGGTGTTCACACATGTTTTACTAGATTTATTAATACAATCGCTCTAGGAGAGAGGATTAGCCAGTTTTTATCCTGAGGGTTGCTAAAGTATGTGTTAGCTTGTTAGTGATGGCCTTTAAAATCTGCCTGCAACATTTATGGGGTTGTCATGGTTACCAATAACTTAATGACAACATCGTTTTGGTGTACTACGTGTTGTTTGTTTGTGCTGATTGTTGTTTTTGTCTGTTAGTAATGCCAGTGTGGTTCCTATGCAGACTACAGCCTGGAGCAGCACAGGTAACCTGCAACACATTCACGTTCATATAAAATACTGTCTGAATAATCCTGTTTACATGCATAATCAGGATAATCCATATAACGGTAACTCCCTCATCTCTCTCCCAGTCCCTCCAACCAGTCCACCTGGCCCGTGGCCTCCAGACGTGGACTTCTGTGACCTGCTGTACTGTGAGCGGGTGTACTGCTGCCCTCCACCTTCAGGGGGCGGTACCGACTCCAACACCACCTACACTGAACCAGCTGGAGAAGAAACGTCTCATCTGACAGGTCAATTTATGCCTGAAATACATGATATATGACACATTAAAGACACAGTCAGGCCAGCAGACTGATTGGTTAGATATTACTGTGTTTACTTTTATTACTAACTGGAGTATGTGATGATTCCTGCTGTAATGTTGGTGTGTTTTTGTTCTACAGAAAGAAGAAAAGAAAAACTTTATGACAAGCTGAAAAATGCCAGAGATTGTGAGTGTTGACTTTATACATTATTAAACACAAACAGACACTAGGGGTGGAATGGTTCACAAAATTCACGGTTCGGTTCATATCACGGTTTTGGGGTCACGGTTTTGGGTTCGGTTCGCTACATTTCTGTTACAGCGAGGAGGTCATGTTCTGATTTCAACATGCTTTTCAGTTATTTGGCAAAAATAAGTTAACAAATGTTTGTCTTAACAAAAGTATGGCTTACATAAGGAACATACACACTTTTTCCGCTAGCATAAACCAGACGTGTTGCACAGTACTCACACACAGTCGCCGTTTAATCCACCACTTATTTCCCGTCATTTTCATGGTAACACTAAATCCGTAATGTGGGAGCATCACGGATTTACGGATTACAGCAGAGCCAAACGATGCTGGTGGATCCTCTAACTGGACTTTATCTTGTCCACTCCATTTCCTTACCTGAGTGACAGCTGCACTCTGCACTTCATCCGTGCCAACTGAGAAGGGGCTGGGTCACGCTTCATATCTTTGGGGTACAACACATTTGCAGTAAAATCTGGTCCACACTCACTGAAATTGAGCCAATAGCAACGCACGACCACAGCTTCAGTTACACTGCGCATGTGTTAAACCCCGTACCTCAAGACCCATGTCCACCGTGTCCCAGCCTCCTTCCATAGGCCTTGATTTCTAGTGTGACAATAAACAGAAGCCTAACTCTACATGAAAAAAATACACAATCGGCCTCATAACTTATTTCAAATGACCCGAACGATTCATACACGACCCGAACCGTGACTAGCGAACCGAACGGTTCGCATTTTTTACCTGAACCGTTACATCCCCAACAGACACATAAACAGAAACTCAGTGACGCTTTCACAGGCGGTTAAGTTGATGTTAAGAGATGGACAGAAACCGACAGATGAAGAATAAAGTTCATCAGAGCAACCTAAAGGTGGACAAGGACTTCTGTAGTCGTCTGTAACTTTAGTAGTTTTTCTGTTTTTGCCATGTTAGTGTGAGTCGGGCCGTAGGATTGTGATGTAAGTCTGTCTGAGGAAACACCAACACTTTGGTATGTAAGAATATATCTCAACAACTACTAGCCAGTAGTGTTGTCACAATACTGGATTTGTAACTTCTATACAATATTTTGAAAAATGTTGATATTTGATACCACAGTGAAAACTTTACACAGCCCATGTACCGATACTGCGTGAGTGTTGAGAACGATATATATAGTATTTAGTATCAATATGTTTCCATACTTCGATATTTTTGACAATACTACTAGTCAGATAGCCTCAACATTTCCTGTGATAATTCTTTACTAACTTTACTACCTGTACCAGGGACTACGGGCGTAAAATAGCAATGTTCAATGTTAATGTTCTTTGTGCATTGTTGCTGTTTAATTAAATAACTAACATACATACATACTAAATAGGTTTAGTGTGTCATTTTTCCTTAAATATAAAGCATATAACAGCAAAAGTAGTTAGAATAAAATGCAAACATTTTTTTCCTTTAAACACATAAACATAGAACAGGGGGGTTGTGCAAAAAAATGACAAGTGCAGTGAGCACAAACATCCATGTGGCCATCCGTTAGTGTAAGAGCTGAGCTTCAGGGAGGAAGCTACGTTAAACAGGAGTGAGGACATAGACTGAGCTGACTAAAAGTATTGGATAAAACATTTTGCACACAATGTGATCTCCATAATTCTGTGTCTATCAGGGACGAACACCACCATCCATTCGTTCATGATCAAAGAGAACCAGCAGGTGATTGACAGTAGATACTGCCTCAGAGACCAATGTGGGTAAGTAATTAAAATACACCAACAAATACACCATAAATACTATGAAAAACACACCATGATTATTATAAAAATACACCATGATTACTATGAAAAACACACCATGATTATTATAAAAATACACCATGATTACTATGA